>JAODAL010007606.1:0-123833 GCA_025379985.1 Phyllomedusa bahiana
CTTTTACTTACAGGGGGCTAGCCCCTGGTTCTGACTTAATAAAATACCATGCCGATCACATTGTCCTGAAAGCACTAAAAATTGCTGGAGCAGAAGGAAACCTGGAAGCAGTGGCAGAGTACACCTGCAAGTTATCAGAGCAAAAAGAACAACTGGTGGAAGTGAGTTTCCTCAATTTCTAACTTGAGATGGGAACTTGTTAATGTATGTCTCCACAAAAAGTCTTCACATTGGCTGGTTGATCTATGCTTGTGGACAGGCATAATTTTAATGACTTAATGTTAGCATATTACAGTGTAGTAGATACTGCTCGTAGTTAGTATTTACACAGTGCACATATTGTGCAGTTTTTGCATTTATTTCCGAAAAAGACCGTAATGGGTCTATAAAATGGAGTATCGGATATAGACCTAAAAACAAAATCTTAATGGATAAATTTTGTTTTGTTGTCATTTACTTATACATAATTGAGTGACATTATTATGACCACCAGCTAATATCCAAGGTAACCGCTGTGTACACCACGGACAGCAGCTAGACGGACAGGGAAGTGACTCCGTAATGTCCAGGTACATTGTCACAGGTATCAGGCGCCATGCTGACTGCATCCCACAGCTGCTGGAGGGTGCATAGTGGAGGCTTTTTAGAGGGAACACCCTCGCTCGCCACCTTAGCCAATGTTCACCTCTCACATCAGTGGTTTATGGTGCTCTGCAGTTTCCATGTAACTTATTCGCAATGCATTTGTCCACTCATGATATATTTTTACCACAGCAGCAAGCAAACTGTTCACAAGCTATGCAGTATCAGAAATGCTGTCACCCTTGAACTGAAAAACAAAAATCATCTCTTTATGCAACTCGAGCAAATCGCCCATTTGTACCCAAGACTGCAACGTGTGCGGACAGGCAATCATACACCTTACATACCTACCAAGCAAGCTCATGACACGTGAATTTTTTCATGAGCTGAGCGCTGTTGATGTGGAAGGTCAATTTACAAGTATTCTTGTGTTTTTGAAGGCTTGAATAGTTCTGCAGACAAAAATATCAGATCCCCTGGTTGAAAATGCATGGCACTCGTATAAGTAGAGCATATAGTATATGTTCTAATTTTGCTTTGTTTAGAAAATAGAGGAGATTTTATCTCTTGCTTGTGTCCACATGCTTTCCTACCTTGTTGATGTCACTTCCTTCTGAGTCTGATCTCCAGCACAGGAGCATGTTTATTTGTTACTGAGAAACGTGAACACCTTAGAGCTCTGTAGCCTTCTGCACTTCAGTTTACAAACCTCATGTCACTTTAACAGGACCAGTTAGGAATAGCAGAGCTAAAATGTCAATCAATGTTGTAGAACTACCTACAACCGGACCAGGATTTGAAAACCTGAAGCTAGCTGTGAAAAGCAGGATTTGTAAAACAGCATGGTGAGAACACCCCTTTAATGACAATGGGTATGTCTCAATGTCAAAACAAGAGGAAATATCCCCTTGTTATTACATTCTAGGCAGGAGCAGATGTACCACTGGTGCCACAGGCACAGTCCCCTGACACCTTAAATGCAGTAAACAACTTTCTAATGTCTCTTAGTCTAAATATCTGACTCGCATGAGCCATCTCCATCAAATGTTGAGATATAGGGAAAGCTGTCCTACATCTTCTAATGGCACTTGTGTATTCCAGCCCAAATCTCCATTGTGGTCTTTCCTATGTAGAATAGACCAAATAGGCGAGTAATCTTATATACCACATACTCTGAATAACAGGTATATTTATAGTGATGTTACATGTTAAAACTTGGTATGTACTGTAGATGTAAGATGATATTGTTTTAAACTCCAGACAGTGTAAGATGCCACTGTTAATGATGGGGTGATACAGTTATGTCCCAAAGCTATAACTATTGTTTTTGTCTTGGTTTTTCATACTGAATCATAGCATAAGTGTATAGACATTTTTCATTACTAAGGAATTTCTTCTTTGCAGACTTGTCGGCTGTTGAGACATGTTTCGGGCACCGAACCTTTGGAGATCACATGTATTCATGCAGAAGATACGTTTCAGGTGACTGGTCCTCAGGTATGGAAAGTTGTAAAACCCTGCCTTTTTTCTTTTTAATATTGTTAAGGAAAAATAATAAGTAAGAAACCTATTAATGTGTTGACTCTAATTGTTACCAGTGGCAAACTAATATTTAATTTCTTGCTGACCTGTGATGATATAATGCATTTTTCCATCAGTCTGAACATGAAGGCATTGCTCTATCATCTACGCATCAGAAGTAGGCCTTTGCTGTAATACACAGATGTCTCAGGTTGCACTAGTTTAACCCCTTAGAAGGCTGCGGTCTAGATCAACCTTAGCATCTAAAGTATTTGACAGAAGAGGTTCCCCTTGTCTAGTCTGCTCTCTTTGGTTATAGGCAATCACAGGGTGCTGATGGGTAAACAACATGGCAACCAAATCGCTAACGAAGGGCCTCATGTCTAACTATTAGCCATGCAAGTAGCGGTTAATAAAGAAAAAAAAGCCCCAAAACAAATCTTCACTAAAAGTTTTATTCTCTTCCCCCCACCCTCCAAAAAAACATAATTAATAGGGTCACTATAGTAACAACCTGCAGGATAAAGATAACTTCGTATTGCACGCCAGCGTGTTTTGTACAGTATGTACTTGTATATTTATGTGTAAAAAGTAACCACCACCAGCTGATCCGGTATTGAGATGCACAGATAATAGGAGGCTTCAAAGGTATCCCAAAGAAAAAAAATCGTGTTAATCCCACTTCCTCATAAAATGTTGCTATTTATTTCTTAAGTAAAAATTCAGCGGAAGACAGATACAGACTTTGTGTGTGTGTTTATCTATCTGTAATATATTCATACATATTGTGGGGAAGATACAGTGCCTTGCGATAGTATTCGGCCTCCTTGAACTTTTCAACTTTTGCCACATTTCAGGCTTCAAACCTAAAGATATAACATTTTTATTTTTTTGTGAAGAATCAACAAGTGGGGCACGATTGTCAAGTGGAATGAAATTTATTGGATATTTTAAACTTTTGTAAAAAATAAAAAACTGAAAAGTGGGGTGTGCAAAATTATTCAGCCCCTGTACATAAAGTGCAGCAAACTCACTCCAGAAGTTCAGTGAGGATCTCTGAATGATCCAATGTTGTCCCAAATGACTGATGATGATAAATATAATCCACCTGTGTGTAATCAAGTCTCCATATAAATGCACCTGCTCTGTGATAGTCTCCGGGTTCTGTTGAAAGCGCAGAGAGCATCATGAAGACCAAGGAACACACCAGGCAGGTCCATGATACTATTGTGGAGAAATTTAAAACCGGATTTGGATACAAAAAGATTTCCCAAACTTAAAACATCCCAAGGATCACTGTGCAAGCGATCATATTGAAACGGAAGGAGTATCAGACCACTGCAAATCTACCAAGACCCGGCTGTCCCCCTAAACTTTCATCTCAAGCAAGGAGAAGACTGCTCAGAGATGCAGCCAAAAGGCCCATGATCACTCTGCAGAGATCTACAGCTGAGGTGGGAGAGTCTGTCCATAGGACAACAATCAGTCGTATACTGCACAAATCTGGCCTTTTATGGAAGAGTGGCAAGACACCAAACATGTGGAAGAAGGGGCTTTGGTCAGATAAACCAAACTTTTTGGCCACAATGCAAAACGATAGGTTTGGCGTAAAAGCAACACAGCTAATCACCCTGAACATCCCCACTGTCAAACATGGTGGTGGTAGCATCATGGTTTGGGCCTACTTTTCTTTAGCAGGGACAGGGAAGATGATTAAAATTGATGGGAAGATGGATGGAGCCAAATACAGGACCATTCTGGAAGAAAACCTGTTGGAGTCTGCAAAAGACCTGAGACTGGGATGGGGATTTATCTTCCAACAAGACAATGATCCCAAACACCAAGCAAAATCTATAATGGAATGGTTCAGAAATAAACGTATCCAGTTGTTAGAATGGCCAAGTCAAAGTCCAGACCTAAATCCAATTTAGAATCTGTGGAAAGAGCTGAAAACTGGTGTTCACAAACGCTCTCCATCCAACCTCACTGAGCTCGAGCTGTTTTCCAAGGAAGAATGGGCAAGAATTTCAGTCTCTCGACTGATAGAGACATACCCCAAACGACTTGCAGCTGTAATTGCAGCAAACGGTGGTGCTACAAAGTATCAACTTAAGGGGGCTGAATAATTTTGCACGCTCCACTTTTCAGTTTATTTTTTACAAAAGTTTAAAATATCCAATAACTTTCGTTCCACTTCACAATTGTGTCCCACTTGTTGTAGATTCTTTACAAAAAATTTTAATTTTATATATTTAAGTTTGAAGCCTGAAATGTGGCAAAAGGTTGAAAAGTTCAAGGGGGCCGAATACTTTCACAAGGCACTGTAAGTATTTGATACACTGGTGATTTTGCAAGTTTTCCCACCTTAAAAAAAATGGAGAGGTCTGTAATATTTAGCTTAGGTACACTTCATCTGTGAGAGACAAATGCATGAAATATTTGATCACCTTCCAACCAGCAAGAGTTCTGGCTCTCACAGACCTGTTAGTTTTTATTTAAGAAGCCCTCCTACTCTGCACTCATTACCTGTATTAATTGCACCTGTACACACACTCGATGAATTGCGCTCCAACCTCACTACCATGGTCAAGACCTAAGAACTGTCTAAGGATGACAAAATTGTAGACCTGCGCATGGCTGGGATGGGCTACAGGACAATAAGCAAGCAGCTTTGTGAGAAGTCAACAACTGTTGGTGCAATTACTAGAAAATGGAAGAAATACAAAATGATTGTCAGTCTTCCTCGGTCTGGAGCTCCATGCAAGATCTCGCCTCGTGGGATAAGGATAATTCGAAGAGAGGTCAGGAATCTGACCAGAACTACATAGGAGGACCTGGTCAATGACCTGAATAGAGCTTGGACCACAATCTCAAAGATTACAGGTTAAAGTAACACACTACGCCGTCATGGATTAAAATCTTGCAGGGCATGCAGGGTCCCCTGCTCATGTCAGCGCATGTCCAGGCCTATTTAAAGTTAGTCAGTGACCATCTGGATGATCCAGAGGAGGCACGTGAGAAGGTCATGTGTTCAGATAAGACCAAAATAGAACTTTCTGGTATCAACTCCACTTGCTGTGTTTGGAGAAAGAAGGATGAGTACAACCCCAAGAACACCGTCCCAACCATGAAGCATGGAGGTGGAAACATCATATTTTGGTGGTGCTTATAGAACAGGACAACTGCACTGTGTTAACGGGAGGATGGATGGGGCCATGTATTGCAAGATTTTGGACAACAACCTCCTTCCCTCAGTAAGAGCATATTGAAGATGGATTGTGGCTGGGTCTTCCAGCATGACAGTGACCTGAAAAACACAGCCAGGGCAACAAAAGAGTGGCTCCAGAAGAAGCATTTCAAGTTCCTGGAGTGACCTAGCCAGTCTCCAGATCTGATCCAAATTGAAAATCTTTTGAGGGAGCCGAAATCAATGTAGTCCAGTGACAGCCCCGAAACCTAGAAGATCTGTATGGAGGAGTGATCTCTGTAATGGAAAACAAAGGTTTCTGTACCAAATATTAAGATTTGTTTTTCTATTTTATCAAATACTTCATGCAAAAAATGCTAATTATTTAAAAATCATACAATGTGATTTTCTGGATTTTTTTTTTTTTTAGATTCTCTCTCTCACAGTTGAAATGTATCAAATACTTATTTTCCCTACTGTACGTATGAATGTATATATACTGCTCAAAAAAATAAAGGGAACACTAAAGTACCATATCCTAGATCTCAATGAATGAAATTTTCCAGTTGCAATTCTTCATTACATAGTGGAATGCGTTGAGAACAATGAAGCATAAAAATTAACAATAAAATCTAAATCTAAATTAATATCCCGTGGAGGTCTGGATTTGGAATAATACTTAAAATTAAATTGGAGGGACTTCCGGGGGCGGGGCATCAAGTATGGCCGCGTTTTAGCACAGCTCCTGACCAGGGTACCTGAATCCTTTTGGATCCCACAACCAGCCGGACCACATAGACCCCTGAATTGCCGCTGAAGATAGCCGGGGTGTTGGTGCCCACGATCCGGCAGTCATTTTCAGTGTCCTCACCGGGAGTCCATGGCGGCGAGTGGCGCCGCATGGGGCCTGCATTTAGCGAAGCGGCGGCCATCTTGGAGGAATACCGCCCAAGCAGAAAGTGTGGCAGTGGACTGCGCCCACAACATTAGCTGCGGCGGGAAGCCAGGAGCTTTCGAACCGGTCTGCCCCATTTACTGACAGCCGAGACCTGCGACCGGCTTCACCACCGCTGAGGAGGACCCACGTTGCTATCGGGAGCGCGTGAATATCCGGCGCGACAGCCCGCACGCCATCTCTGGACTCAGCCCCCACTGCTAGCCGCGGCGGGAAGTTAGGAGCGCCCGCACCTGTCTGCTCTGCTTACTGTCAGCCGGGAACTGCAACCAACGTCCGCACAGCAGGAGGAAGGCCCGCATCACCGCCGGAGGTATGCCGAGGCCTGGCGCGGCGGCTCGCGCGCTCTCACTGGGCCCGGCCTCGCACCCTCGTGACTGGCCCCACTGCTGCCATCACCGGACACCACCCCGCCGCATCGGGAGGAACACGGCGCTCCTGGGCTCACCCGGACCGACACCATCACCGGACCCAGCCCCGCACCTTGGTGACCGGCGACGCTGCTACTGCCGCCGATCGCCACTTCACCGCGCCGGAGGGATGCAGCGCTCCTGAGCGTGCCTGGACGGCTCTGAAACCGGGGACGTGAGACTCCCAGCTGCAGCAGGACTTGCGCAGACGCCGGACTGAACCCGTAACACCACCGGGTACCCGTCGCTCCCACCTCACAGTGGAGGGACCACAGAGTCTCAGGCAGGTGGATGACAGGTACTCTCTTCCATTAAGGTCAGTGCCGGGGCTGGGGGGACATTGCCAGCTGCCTATTCCGGGCTAGGCTGCTCTGCTGGCGGACTCCTGGGCCCACAGCTGAGGATCACCTCAATATAGCCCTTGCTCCCCCCTGGGTCTGCTGAGGCCTGCTTTGGGACGTGCTCCATTGAACAACTAAGCTCTCAGACTCTTCCCTGGCCCCCACAGGGTCCTCTTCACTGTGCTGGGGGCTGCAGCAGGGCCTTCACCGAGGACTGGACGCTCCCTCCTCCCTCACCTCCACCTCGTGCATTTGCTGTGATCACCTGCGCCGCTGCTGTGGACTCAGTAGCTCTACCATCATAGTTAGATAGCTTCTACTGCCACCGGCTGTCCGCAGGTGGTCTGCACACGGACATTCTTATTTAACAAATACCTGGGAGTTCATCGCCATCTACTGACTCTGAGCACGGGTACACTCCCTTAAGTCCCTCACCCACTGTTTTCCCATCATCAGCAGTCCAGACCTATTACGCCGCACCATCTTACTTGCTCTGTTTGCGATTACTGGCTCTCACTACGTTGCATGTTAGTAACTGTTTACTGCCTCATCTCGTTGTAGTTAATCTCGCACTATGATGCATATGTCTGTTCTTATGTTGGTTAAATGAGTGTATGTCTGGCTTCCCGTGCAGCCCAGTGACCGATTTCTGATGTTTTAGTTTCTCTGGCTGGCCTTGTGACCTGCATCTTTACCCCTCCAGAACTACTTAGGGAGCCCTTGCTTCTGGACTTGGCACGCCCTCTCCCCTCAACTCCCTGGGGACAGCCCCCCCCCCTTGCCCTCTGGCGGCAGTCCTCGGGGCTGGCTGCTTGTCGTTTTTTCCATCAGGGGGAGTATGGACAAATTTGTAAACAGGCTCCCGCCGCACAGGACCACCCGTTCCTCCGCTTCAGTCTCCAGACTGGGAACTCAGCCGCCTGCCACTCCACAGCAAGCGAGAAAAAGATCAACGCTCAAATCCACCCCTCGGACACCCGCTCCCCCCATGGCCAATAATCTGCCACCCTCCAAGGACCGGGAACCAGTGGGGTCTCCTGCACCGTCCTTGCCTTCACACTCCGACGGCTCAGATGCTTCTCCTTCCTCTGCGCTAGTCTTGGCGCAAGAGGTCTCCAAGTTGCTGCTGCCGGCCATGGATCGCCGCATGGACCTTATGCAATTGTCCATGGATCGCCGCATGGACCTTATGCAATTGTCCATGGATCGCCGCATGGACCTTATGCAATTGTCCATGGATTGCCGCATGGACCTTATACAATCGTCTATCAACGCAGCACTGTCGCAAATAACGACAAACTCACAAAAAATTGAAGACCTAGAGTCTCGTTCAGCATCCATCGAGACGGCGGTGTCGAGTCTGGAGGAGACTTCCTCATCGGCCCAGGAGACCATCAATGCGCTGCAGGAAAAATTAGATGACCTTGAGAACCGTGAAAGACGGAATAACCTGAGATTCATCGGTATCCCGGAGTCGGTGCTCCCCGAGTCCTTGGCAACATACAGTATCTGGTGGTGGAACTAGCTGGAGCCCTGGCCCTGAATCTTTCAAATTACCCTCTACAGGTGGAAAGGGTGCACAGGATTGGGGTCCGCAGGGATGGGGAGGCCTGTCCTAGGCCGGTGATAGCTCGCTTTCACTATTGGTCTGTCGAGGAACAATTCCTGCGGGCGTACCGGCGATGCCGAGACTGAAAGGTGGCCGGTGAGAGGATTCTTATTTTCCAAGACTTTTGCAATAGGGTGTCCCTGAAGAGTAAAGCATACAATCCCGTCTGTAGTTACCTGCATGAACACAACATCAGATTTCAGCTGCTCTTTCCGGCAAAGCTTAAGGTCCTGGACAATGGTAGAATGATAACCTTTGATTTCCCGGAAGAGGCGGCAAGGCAGTTTTTACAGCAGGACGGAGATTAGCTACTGGAGTTTATCCTGACCCTCGGGAATGACAGCCACATAGTTAAATTTTGGCCCGAAGCACTATAGAATACCTCATGGAGAGGTCTTGTTAATGCTTCTAGCGCCCCTTTGGGCTATGGGCTGCATGGGTTGCCGCTTACTGCGGTACCTCGGTTCAATTTGTTATGGTTATTCTTGTAGAATTTTGTGATGTTTACACACTTTTGTTGGGCTCCGCCGCTTTCCAGATTATATGTCGTCCTGGTCTGCTCCCCAGAGATGACATTTACTCGCCATCTCCCTCCCCCTCACCTGGATGGAGAAAGCGCTCACTGGGACGCTTGGACCCATCCTTGTTTACGGGTGTTCTCCTTCCGGCTTCCCTTGCTTAGGGATACAGAATGAGTGGAGACTCCTCTCTAACTCTGGGCTGCCCCCCGGATCCGCAAATAAATGTCCTTTCATGGAACGTTACGGGCCTTAATATTCCAGAAAAACGCAGGCGTGTTTTGCTCCACCTTAAAAGACTGAAGGCAGACATTATATGTCTGCAAGAGACGCATTGGAGGACGAATAATTTCGTGCCCCTACGAGCCAGATGATTGGACCCACCGGTGCTGACCAACTATTGCAATAAATCCCGTGGCGTGGCAATATATTTTCGAGCTGGTCTCATGCAGTCTATTGCTGACCAGTATATTGATGAGGGGGGCAGATTTATATATCTGAGAGTGATTGCCAACCGGATGTACACCTTGGTCAACCTCTATGCTCCAAATGACTCCTTTTTTGCCGACCTCACCAATTTTCTGCTGCAGCGGGAACATGATAATTTAATCCTAGTGGGGGATTTTAATGTGGCCCCAGACCCCACCTTGGATAGTGAAAAGGCAATAGCATACATCTAATACAAATATCAGTGGCACACTAAAAACTAAGTGAAACATCAAGGTATATAGGAATATTGGGAAATGCATTACTGCTAAGGAAATATGAAAAACCTGGGATTTCTTAGTTTACAGTTTTTGATCAAAGATTGTATTAAGCTCACCTCCCAATAGCGTCAAGGGGATCCCAGTACAGGTGAGTCCCTAACACTGAACATGTTACCTCACTAGGTAGCAGGTTCCTATCATTCCCTGAGATGTTGTAGTCTGAATGGACTCCTAGTGAGGTAACATGTTCAGTGTTAGGGGCTCACCTGTACTGGGATCCCCTTGACGCTTTGGGAGGTGAGCTTAATACAATTTTATCAAAAAACTGTAAACTAAGAATCCCAGGTTTTTTTATTTTCCTTAGCAGTAATGCAATTTCCAATATCCTATATACCTTGATGTTTCACTAGTGTTTAGGTTGACATTATTTATTAGACCCACCTTGGATAGGGCCGGACGGTCGAGCCGCAGGCCCCTTTAACTCTCAATCGCATACCTTATGGATGTTTTTTTTGGTGTTGTGACCCCTGGCGAAATCCTGAACCCACAGACCGACTTCCCCTTTTTACCGCTGTTTTATGGTTCGTTTTCGAGGATTGATATGGCCTGTTGTCTACGACTTTTCACTCAATGGTGAGCAGACGGGGTCTTCACCCTATTTCTATTCGGTCCATGGGTCCTGTCCATTAGCTTTGGCCATTCCGGTCGCCCGCCTGGGCAGGTCATGGAGATTCCCCACTCATCTGTATGAATCAGATGACTTTAGAGTTTTTTTGAAAGCACAATGGTCTCAGTTTCTGTCGGACAATAAAGAGCATGCAGGGGATGCACCCTTGCTCTGGCTCACTGCGAAGCGGTGGGCTGCGCGGCTTAATAATCAGCTACATGGGCATGAGGCGTAGGGACGCGAATGAAAAGTTTAGAAGGCTACATGAAGAGCTGCGTGCTGCCCAGCGACTATTCGCGGCTTGCCCCTCGGCGCAAACAAAGGTGCGTTATACGGAATCCCAGGACCTTTTGAGCATTTTCCTCAGTAGTCATGCGCGCTGGCAAGTCAGGGCCACTCAGAATCGATATTATAGGTGGAGGAATAGGCAGGGAAGTTGCTGTCTAGCATGACCCTGCTCATGGAAGCCAAGACCGCCAATACGGCAGTAAAGTGCCCCGAAACAGGCCCCACCATCCTGACGACGCTAAGGGACATCGAGGATGCTTTGTGGGTTTATTTTGAGTCCCCCCCCTGTATAGCGCCACCCTTTTGATGTGGACCAGGCCGCGGGATTTTTGGATTCGGTGCGTACCCCAGGTCTTACCGAAGATCAACGTTTACAGTTAGAATCTGACATCGCCACGGAGGAGGTCTCGGCGGTAATTACTTCTCTAGCCAACGGTAAACCACCAGGGACTGATGGCTACTCGGCAAAATTTTATAAAAATCCTGAAACCCGATATTGTCCCCCCAATCTACCCCAGCTGTTACAAACGATGTCTACATCTGCTCTATCCCGATAGACTCCTTTTTCGACTCCAAGACGGTGCTGCTGCTGAAGGACGGGAAGGATCCTGCGTCTTTAACATCATACCGGCCCATATCCCTGCTGAACCAGGATTATAAGATCCTGGCCAAAATTATTGCGAACCAACTTCAGAAATTTCTGCCGATCATTTCACATCCTTGCCAGTCGGGTTTCATTTCTAATCGACACTCGACCAGTGATGTACGGCTGGCTGTGGCGGCAGCGACAGCAGTGCAAGACCTTAGCCACTCGGTGTCCATGCTTTTAAGCTTGGACACGGAGAAGGCCTTCGACAAGGTCTCATGGCCTTTGCTGGCTGCCCCGCTGGGGCGGCGGGTGTTTGGGTCTGTGTTCACTTCCTTCCTGTCCCTCATGCAGCAGAATGCGACTACGGCCCTTCTCCTGAACAGGCGAACATCCCCGCTCATTGATCTGTTCCGCGGGGCGATGCAAGGATTTCCCCTCTCACCCATTTTTTTTAACCTTTCCATTGACCCCCTTCTATATCACGTCACCCACTCTCAAACATTCTCGGGAATTCAGCTAAACGACTGCGAGATAAAGCTGGCGGCCTATGCGGACGACCTGCTACTGATGGTCTCCAACCCCAAAACCACCTTGGCGGCGGTGTTGCAGGGACCTCTCTGGGTACAATATAAACATTGACAAGAGCGAAGGCCTTCTACTTAGAGGACCATCACATCCATTATGGGCCTCCGCTCATCATATCCATTGGTGCACTTCCAGCATAAAATATTTAGGTATCCTCATACCCCGGCACCCTGACAAAATATACACGGAGAACATCTGTAGATATGTAACGGCGCTGCAACACACTCTTAAGAAATGGGTGACTATCCCGCTATCCTTTATGGGACGAGCCAACTTGCTCAAAATGGTGGAGATCCCACGCCTCCTGTATTTGTTTAATATGCTACCGATATATCTCAAACCCAGGGAGGAAAAGCTCATTAACGCCCTTTTTTGGAACTTTATTTGAGGGGGCAAATGGGCGCGCATTCCTCTTCACATTCTTCATCAGCCTAAACTTCTTGGCGGTCTCGGCTTCCCCAATATTAAGTATTACAATTTAGCAGCCCTGGGACGATATCTTGTGGACTGGTGCCAGGCCTCAAATGTATGTACCACCAGCTGGGTGGATGGTCTTTTCATGCCGGAGTCTTCACTTGTAAATTTCTTGCATTTATCTTATATGTGGATCTTCCATCTGATGTCAAGAATCATGTCTTTCTCATGCCAGTTTGGAGGGCATGGAAGAGGATCCGAATGCTCAAGGGCCTGACACCAGACCACTCGCTTTATCAGTCCTTAATCAGAAACCCCCGCTTCCAGGATGGGTCCTCACACGGCTCGTTCTGGCGGCTGCATGATATGGGTCTGTCTTGTTTCACGCAGTGGGTGGACCCGACTGCTAGACGGACTTATTCACTTCAGGAACTCCAGTTGCAGTTTCCTGACCTTCCAATCCCTTTCTTCATGTATCTTCAGGCAAACCGCTTCCTCAATTCCGTCCTCCCACATACTGCGGAGGCGGAATGGAGTTCAGATTTTTACAAGACCGTGGTGAGACCACCGACAAGGCGCTCTCACCTCTCGGTATTCTACAGCTATCTGCTTGGGAGCATTGACTATGCACAAACCTCCTTGCAACTCTCACGCTGGGAGCAGGTTGACCTAACCCTGTCTCCCGATACCATATTACGGGCGCTTGCAGATTCCTATAAATTCCTTCCCGCGTCTCGATATATTGAGATGTCTCTTAAGGTGGCACACAATGCTTATCTGACGCCCCTCAGGGGACATAGAATGGGGCTGTACGCTTCAAGTAAATGCTTCAAGTGCGACACGCTGGAAGCTGACCTTTATCATTGCCTCTGGCAATGCTCTAAAATTCAAGAGTGCTGGGCGGATGTGGCATCTCAGGCGCAGCGATATCTTGGGCGTGCGTTCGCCCCTACCGCGCAATGGGCCCTTTTTGGGTTTGTGGACTTTGAGTCCGGGTCATACAGTAGGAGGGAGAAGAGGCTTCTGCATGTCCTGTCAGCACCGGCAATTTTGCAGGTGTGGAGCCAGCCGGCGAGCCCTACCAGACAACTTTTCCTCAAAGACCTTTTTCTTGCTGAAAATGGACTGGATAGAGGCTTCGCAGCGAAAGGAACAAAAAGTTAAACAGTTTTTTGCCTTGTGGCAAAAAGATACGGTCCTGCTTTGGAATGACAGGCTGGTATCTGGCTCAACAATTAGGGGGTACTGAGCCAGTTGCTCTCCAGGATCCTGGTTCTTGCTCGATAGAGTCAGATATGGAATCCCTATTCTTACTCTAAAATTTGTTTTCCAACAAAGGTGCCCGCTCAACGTTTAATGTGGCATTGAGCTGGGATTGGGTGGCCCTCTCTAAACTAACCGCGAAAGGGGGGGGTGGGAGCTGGCGAGGATCTCGGAAGATGATGGCGGATTGGGGTTGTATTGGAGCAGAATTTTTTGTTTGTTTGACTTATATGTTTAACCACTTGGTTAATTATGTGACTTTCCTAACTTGTTTATGAGAGTTTCTGCCCGCGACACCTGAGCCATTGCCGTGGACACTGTGATTCGGGACTTTCCTGTTATCATGGGGCAGTTCTTTCTCATGTTGATTTCTAGTTGGAAAAAGATTATGAAAATTGAAGTCTTCACAGCCAATTGCCTGCCTGCGTGCAGAGATTTTGGCTAAATCTTGCTACTACTGTATTCATTCCTATGTTTCATTTTATTTGAAGACTCGTAATAAAAATAAGTTTAAAAAAAAAAAAATCAAATTGGAAAATCAAATTTCAGGCTGATCCAACTTCAGTGGAAATACCTCAAGACAAGGAAATGAGGCTCATTAGTGTGTGTGGCCTCCATGTGCCTATATGACCTCCCTACAATGTCTGGGCATGCTCCTGATGAGGTGGCAGATGTTCTTCTGAGGGATCTCCTCTCAGACATGGATTAAAGAATCAGTCAAGTGCTGGACAGTCTGTGGTGCATCATGGCATTACTGGATAGAACAAGACACAATGTCCCAAATGTGCTCGATTGGATTTGGGTCTGGGGAATAGTCAGGCCAGTCCATAGCATCAATACCTTCATCATGCAGGAACTGCTGACACACACTTCAGCCACATTCGGCCTAGCATTGTCATGCATCAGAAGGAACCCAGGGCCGACTGCACCTGCATATGGTCTCATAAGCGGTCTGAGGATCACATCCCGGTATCTAATGGCAGTCAGGGTACTTCTGGCTAGCACATGGAGAGCTGTGCGGCACTCCAAAGAAATGCCTCCTCACACCATTACTGATCCACCGCTACTAAAAATGCAACTTGGTTCTTAAACACGCCTTTACACAGTTACATCAACAGAAAAATAAAACATTGACTTTTGCAACAATATAAAAAAAAATAAAAAAATTGTTGTGTCCCTAAAAGGAACCTGTCAAGTTCCTTAGTGACAGGCACACTGCTTCCGGTGGTGGTTTCCCTATGCCGTAACCTGCAGAATTTTTGAAAAACTTACATTATTCGACGAATGATGAGAGCTTCTCAGTCTTGCCACACATGCTCAGACATCACCTCTCCTCTCAGATAGCTACTGTCAGTCTATTTCTTTCCTAGTACTCAAATGCACACAACTCACTGCTGAGTGAGTGTTCAACCCCAGGTGCTGTCATTCTACTCCTGTCCCTTGTGCTACTTAGTAAATAGTCAAACAGTGCAAGTAAATAAAAAGAAACTTCAATCCGGTATGTGAATTGAGGAAAAAAAATCCACATTTTGGTTCTTGCAGGGATTTGAACCTAGGAGCCCTATGCTGAAAGGCTGAAGTGCTAACCACTCAGTTACATTGTAACTACTCACCGCTCTTTATATAAACAGATCTTTGTTTGACTGGTGTGAGCATACTCTGGGGTAAGGCATGGTGATGACCAGCCTGCTGGGTCATATAATATGTGGTTTAAACAAATCATACATGCTCCATTTTGAACACACTAAAAGCTGAAATAAGACAAGCCAGGAAATGCATTGATGATAAAAATCCCTTTAAGAAAATGGGTTCTGTTTTGGGGTCAAGTATTCAATACAACTTTTACAACTATCCAATACATTTTAGGTTTTTGGTTCACAAACCTACAGTGCTCAGCATAAATGAGTACACCCACATTGAAAAGTAAGATTTTTATCAATATCTACCTGAACACAATTGCCAACATTTTTACAAGAACATTTCTAACCCATAAGATGAATATAAGGTTAACAATACAACTTAGATTCCAAAATTTTCATTTTTACTTAAATAAGTTGATGCAAAAATGAAATAACCCCACATTAAAATCTTCAACATCTAGTATTTTCTATGACTTTTTTAAGGACAGCACCAGGTCGTCTTGACATGGAATGAACAAGTTAGTGGTGTACTACAACGTCTATATTTTTTTCCATTTTTCAAGAATGGCATCTTTTACAGCTGGGATGCTGGATGGAGAATAATGCACAACTTGTCTCATCAGAATTCTCCACCGGTGTTCCATTGGGTTCATATCAGGAAACATACTTGGCCACTGAATCATTTTAACCCTGTTCTTCATCAGAAATGCAACAGTGCCCTTAGATGTTTGTTTTGGATCTTTGTCATGGTGGAAAAAGGCAATACGTCTGTAAATTCATGATACCATTAATGCCCTCATGTAGTCCCACAAAAGAACATTGCCATCTCTGTTTCCCTGTAGGCACCATGCATTTTTCTTTTTACTGATCACCTTTGTAACGCTGTTTGGTTTTAGATACACTTGTGTACTTATTTTTGAATTTGCCACATTTTGTCTTTTCCAGATTGTGTCAGCAGCAGAAACATTAGCTCTACATCCAACCAGTAAGATTGCTAAAGAAAAACTGGATGTTTTTTGTGAAGCCTGGGAGTCTCAGCTGAGTGATATGTCTGTTTTAGTACGAGAAATTCATGATGTATTCGAAGGAAGACGAGGTAAGATACTTGTCCACTGTCTAAAATGTGTAATAACTATAGTCTTGGTGGAAGTCATGGGGGAAGAATTAGTAATTTAGAGGGTGGAGTCATTCTAGTGATGCAAGATATTCTCTTACACAGACAGTGCATAGCCATATTAGTTGGCAAGACTGATAATCTGGACTACTGGCTGAGGCACCGCAATGTCTGGTGGAGATGACCAAAAAATGTGAGGTTTTCAACTCTAATTATTTTTGAGACTTGGTAACAATTCATGTTCAGCAAAGCGACTTTAATGCAGTAGTGCAGGTACAAAAGGTTCTAATACATCCACATCCCGCTGGAGCCCCAAATTGTTATATATCCTGCACAGTCCCCCAGATTGGATACTTTATCCATTTTTTTTTCCAGTCAGATGTGTTTTTTTACAAGTCTGGTATGATGCAGAGGCAATATTAAGTTGAAATTAGAAACATTGCAGAGGTGCAAGGAGGTTTGATAGACCCCCAACACTACAATTTATAACCCTGCTGCCCATCTACCACATCTCAGAAGACGGGGTTTGATGGACCATGCTTCTTATAGAGCATTTCATGAATACTGGTCACTTATTTGAAGCTTTAAAAGCTCATGAGTTTAAAATACACACTAAACAATTACCCCCCAAAAAATTACGGATAAGATAGGGTTGAAGGTAGAAAATGGTTTAGGTACTTGAGGCTGTGTGCAGTTTACCATAATTAAAGACACACCATGGCTTCCTGAATTGGTTAGTTTGGAAAGAGAAATACGTGACAGAATAAGACCATACTTATGTATGTATTAATTAATTTTCCCATAAACCACTCTTATTATTCATCCAAGCCAATTATGAGAACTGGGGGTGCCCAGTCATGTCCACTATTCAAACGGAGCAGCAGCAGTCTGACATACATACTGCTCCTCGAGTGAACTCTATAAAACTGACGGAGATAGCCAGGCACTTTAATCTCAATCAACTCAGTAGAGTTTGAGTGGCAGCAAGCATGCCCTGACCTCCGTTAATGCTCCATTCAATGGGGGGGACATAAAACCCTTGCTCTTGTGATAAGTGGGGTTCTCAGCAATCAGCAGTTTATGTCCTGTCTATTTTACCACATTTTAATGATGTTTAAATAAAGGAACCTTTTCTGCAAGGATTGCTGGATTTTTGCAAAAATGTATTGATTCTTTTGCACTTACGAGGTAGTTCAGTGCAGTCCTGGACAAGCAGTGGTTAGCTGGCTTATTTTTTCTTTTTTTGTGGCAGCAAGCATCCGTTGATTCTCCATTCTATGGGGACACAGGACTTTTCTTCTCGTGATGAGTGGGGTTCCCAGCACTATCTCACAAATGTGAGTACACCCCTTGCATGTTTGTAAATATTGTATTATATCTTTTCATGGGATAAAACTAAAGCTATGACACTTTGATAAAATGTAAAGTAGTCAGAGTATAGCTTGTATAACAGTGTAAATTTGGTGTTCCCTCAAAATGACTCAACACACAGCCATTAATGTCTAAACCACTGGCATCTAAAGTGAGTACACCCCTAAGTGAAAATGGACAAATTGTGCCCAAAGAGGGACAATTCTAAGTAGCTTTAAAGCAGTGTAGAATGCACCAGAATATATGAACCTGTTTTACTGCGGGTCATGCATATAAGCGCATTATAGTTCCATTACAACAACTCGGGCTCAGGTAGACCACTTTTAACTTGGACTGCCTCTTCTAGCAGTAATGCGCCTAGTCTTGCCATCCTCCAGTTATAAATGTGTAGAATCATACGGTTGTGATGTGACGTGCCCCACATATTGGGTGCAATACAAAATGGCGCAGGCGCTGCAAAATGCGGCTAATTTTGGAGTGTGCCTGCAACAGTTTTGGGGCTGAAAACACACCATATACACACATACTGGCGCAGCCCTGTACAAACATGCCACCCAAAGTGTCAATATTTTGGGTGACCACCATTGTTTTCCAGCACTGCCTTAACTCTCTTGGGCATAGAGTTCCCTAGAGTCACAGGTTGCCACTGGAATCCTCTTCCATGACGTCATGGAGCTGGTGGATGTTAGAGACCTTACGCTCCTCCACCTTCTGTTTGAGGATGGCCCACAGATGCTCAGTAGGATTTAGGTCTGAAGACATGCTTGGCCAGTTCAGCACCTATACTCTCATTTTCTTTAGCAAGGCAGTGATTGTTTTGAAGGTGTGTTTGGGGTCGTTGAGAAACTGTTTGCAGGCTTTCTTGTGCATCATCTTTAGAAAAGACTTCCTTCTGGAACGACAGCCATGCAGACCAATTTGATGCAGTTTTCGGTGTATGGTGTGAGCACTAAACAGACTGACCGCCTTCCAACCTCCCACCTATTTAACCTCTGCAGTAATGCTGGCAGCACTCATGTCTATTTTTAAAAGACAATCTCTGGATATTGCCAAGCTTGTGCATTCAACTTCTTTGGTCGACCATGAGAAGGCCTGTTCTTGTAAAACAGCTGTATGGTCTGCAGTCATGGCCAAAAGTTTTGAGAATGACAAAAATATTATATTTTCACATGATCTGTTGCCCTCTGGTTTTTATGTGTGTTTGTCAGATGTTTTTATCACATACAGAAATACAAGTGCAATCATATTATGATTAACAAAAGTTTTATTGACGAATGAGTTAATGCAGTAAGTCAATATTTGCAGTGTTGACCCTTCTTCTTCAGGACCTCTGCAATTCTCCCTGGCATACTCTCAATCAACTTCTGGACCAAATCCTGACTGATAGCAGTCCATTCTTGCACAATCGATGCTTGCATTTTGTCACAATTTGTTGGTTTTTGTTTGTCCACCCGTCTCTTGATGATTGACCACAAGTTCTCAATGGGATTAAGATCTGGGGAGTTTCCAGGCCATGGACCCAAAATCTGTTTTGTTCCCTGAGCCATTTAGTTATCACCTTTGCTTTATGGCAAGGTGCTCCATCATACTGGAAAAGGCATTGTTGATCACCAAACTGCTCTGGACGGTTGGGAGAGTTGCTCTTGGAGGACATTCTGGTACCATTCTTTATTCATGGATGTGGTTTTAGGCAAGACTGTTAGAGAGCCGATTCCCTTGGCTGAGAAGCAACCCCACACATGAATGGTTTCTGGATGCTTTACAGTTGGCATGAGACAAGACTGGTGGTATCGCTCACCTTGTCTTCTCCGAACAAGCTGTTTTCCAGATGTTCCAAACATTCGGAAAGGGGATTCATCTGAGAAAATGACTTTACCCCAGTCCTCAGCATGTCCACTCCCTGTACCTTTGGCAGAATATCAGTCTGTCCTGATGTTTTTTCTGGAGAGAAGTGGCTTCTTTGCTGCCCTCCTTGACACCAGGCCTTACTCCATGAGTCTCCACCTCAACAGTGCGTGCAGAATGCACTCACACCTGCCTGCTGCCTATTCCTGAGCAAGCTCTGCACTGCTGGTAGCCGATTCCGAAGCTGATAACACTTTTAAGAGACGGTCCTGGCGCTTGCTGGTCTTTCTTGGGTGCCTGGAGCCTTTTTGGCAACAATGGAACCTCTCTCCTTGAATTCCTTGATGATGCGATAGATTGTTGACTGAGGTGCAATCTTTCTAGCTGCTATACTCTTCCCTGTTAGGCCAGTTTTGAGCAGTGCACTGATGACTGCACGTGTTTCTTTAGAGATAACCATGGTTAACAGAAGAGAAACAATGATGCCAAGCACCAGCCTCTTTTTAAAGTGTCCAGTGGTGTGATTCTTACTTAATCATGACAGATTGATCTCCAGCCCTGTCCTCCTCAACACCCACACCTGTGTTATTGGAGCAATCACTGAAACGATGTTAGCTGGTCCTTTTAAGGCAGGCCTGCAATGAAGTTGAAATGTGTTTTGTGGGAAAAAGTTCATTTTCTAGGCAACTATTGACTTTGCAATTAATTGCTGTTAAGCTGATCACTCTTTATAACATTCTGGAGTATATGGAAATTGCCATTATAAAACCTGATGCAGTAGACTTTGTAAAAATTAACATTTGTATCATTCTCCAAACTTTTGGCCATGACTGTCGGCCAGCATGCTGCAGTTCAGTTTCAGGGTCTTGCCAATCTTATTACAGCCGAAGTCATCTTTATGTAGAGCTACAACTTTTTTTTTTCAGATCCTCTGAGACTTCTTTGCCATGAGATGCCATGTTGAACTTTCAATGACAAGCATGAGCGGTAACACCAATTTAACACACCTACTCCCAATTCACACCTGAGACCATGTAACATTAATGAGTCACATGACACCATGGAGGGAAAATGGCAAATTGGGAACACTTTGTCCATTCTCACTTAGGGGTTTACTTTATTTTTCTTGACAGTGTTTTAGACCTTGATGGCTTTATTGTGTTTTATTGTCATATCTTCATTGTCATATCTTCAGCGTTGTCCCATGAAAATACATAATACAATATTTACAAATATGTAAGGGATGTGCACACTTTTGAGATATTGATATTGAAAAAATACCCTTTATAGCATAAAGTCTGTGCTGTATTCAGTACCTAATGTTCAGTGATCCATTCGGTTCTAATACTTTTTGTGGATCAGTGGTTGCTAATTCTACTTTGAAGCCTATGCTATAGTCAATAAGAGGTCTGTGACAGACTAAAAGTGCACAGGCTGATACTGTATGTTGAATTTGTTCCTCGGCTTTCCATTCTATTATCTATTATTAGGGTGTGTTATCTGGAACAAAGAAAGACTACTTGTTTACTTTAGAGAAGAGTGCTTCAGAGCTCATAGATAAGATCTTCTGCTCTTCCTCTCATGTCAGTGCATCTAGAAGACTTGTGAATGCTGAGCTGATATGCTAAGCACTGCTATAAACCACCCTCAGCCTGACCAGTAAGAGACAGGATGCATGATTGTAAAACTGCTTGTGGCTTGGAAACAGTATGGCAAAACAACCCCTTTAAAATATCACCACCTTATTTGATGCCAGTCTTCTCTTCTTGTAAAACTACTAACAGAAGAGCTCCTATGATTTGGCTAGTTGCCGATTTTCTGGCCTTTTTCTGCACATTCAGACTAAGCACTTGCTGAAGATTACCATTTAATATATTGCTTCGTAGTGAGTGGAAATTTATTTTGAGCAAATGCCATAACATACACTTTATTGTTTAACATGGCATCAAATATTTATACAGTGAGAATTGTCTGCTCAATTGTTAGTTAACTATTCTTGGTATGGAATAAAAAAAAACAATGCTTAAAGGGGTTTTGCCACGATGTAATGTTGATGTGGGATCCTCCAAAATGGGTATTTAATCACTTTTCTAAATATATGTGATTACAAAAATTGCAGCCTGAGAGAGCTACAGGCTGCCTTACGTGCCCTTAGTTACTTAAAAGCTTGCATTAGATACGACCTGACGAGCTGCTGGCCGGGCTTGCGCAGAGCACACTTCTTATCTAATGAGAGGGAGCTGAAGAAGCTTTCAAGGCACCAGGTAGAAATATGTTGTCTTTTGTATACAGAATCCACTAGTTGTAGTGTGATTATCTGAGTAGATCCCTGCTTTATCTGATGACAGGGAACATGAAGGAGCTTTCAAGCTGCTGTGGAGAAAAGGTGTTGTCTTTTGTATACAGAATCCACTAGTTGTGATTATTTGAGTGAACATTTCACACGATCCCTTATGCATGGCTCTGTGCTCTGGCTGTGTCTCTCTCTCTCAGCTCAGCGTGGCTTGTTTACATTTGCTTCTTAGCAGATAAGGCAAAACCCCTTTAACTGTTATATTTCTCTATCAATTTGTTTTTGTATTATTTTTCAGTTGTTACAGAACCAGGTTTCCCTTCTTATGTATCATTACAATGATGCAGGTTGTATCATTATGGAAACTTTATGGAAAATTTTAAATTGCAGGGTCTTCTACTATCGCTTGTGCAACAGCCTCTGATAGTGGCATTAGGGCTTCATCTAGCAAATACTGTTGTTTATCTCTTGACTTAGTGTTGTGCATACTTGTAATGAAATGTTTCATGTTATTTCACTATCCACATCATGGTTCAGCTCTAGAGTAAAAGTCATAAATTCTGGACAGAACTTCCTAGGCCTGGTTTATAGAAGGCTCAGGATGGTAGGTTATATGACCGTGTATAACTCTTGAAAAAAATATTTGGTCTGCACATCCAAAACACTTTTTTGGAAAAAAAATGAGCATAGGTGCATGCTGGTGTGGCGGTAACATACAAACACAATCCAATATCATGAGCACACTACTAGCACCAAAAAACTATCAAAAAGGACATAGGAATTTTTGGAAAAGCATTTCTACTACTTAGAATACATGAACATTTTTTGAGGTTCTTAGATTATATTTTTGATCAAAACTGCTTAAGCCCACCTGACAATCAGCAAGGCAACCTCAATACAGGTGGGAACCTACTCTATTGATGCCTCTCTTGGTGCCTGTTCAGACCTCCATACTTCAGGGTGAGAAGACTCCAGCTACAAGTTATTCTGCATGGATTTAAAAGCACAGGCTTTTAAATCATAGGACAGTGAGGTAATAATTAGAGAAGACCAGGAATATCCAATTGCCTATGTCATTGGATACCCAGACCCCCATATGTCCATTCTCTGACGTTTATTACCACTCAGGCCCCATGTCCAGAGTCATACACACACTCACAATCCAATAACTTTATTAGCTCTGTAAAGAAAAGTATTTTAGTGCCAAAATCCATAAAAAAAAGTATTTTTGTGCCAATATCCATAAAAAACGTATTTTTGTCGTCAGAAGCGATATCTTTATTAGCGCCAAAATATGTTAAGAAAAGGATTCAGTGTCAAAATCCATAAAAAAAGGATTCTGCCGCCAAAATCACTAAAAGTGTTTTTAGCGTCAGAAGCGAGAGAACTCTATTAGCACCAAAATGTCAAGAAAAGGATTTTGACACCAAAATCCCAAAAAAAGGATTCTGACGACAAAATCCGTTAAAAAAAACTTATTTCTAGCGAAAAAATATGAATTTCGCAAAAATAGTTAGCGCCCAAAGCATGATCATCTTATTACAAAAGGTACAATAAAGGACACATCAGATACTTGTATGCAAATTTGATAAGGTATAACTTTATTAACACCCACTATAGGTGGGGACTTGGGTCTCCTGGGAGGGTTTTCATTGAAAAATGGCGGCAAAAAACACCTAAGGCTCTGTCTACACTGCAGAGAAAAACGGCCGTTTTTTCAACGTTTTTCGTTTTCTAAAAACGCTGGAAGAACGACTGAAATTATCTCCCATAGACTTCTAATGTAAAAACGTCCTGCTGTCTACACTGAGCTTCTTTTTTCTGCTCGTTTTTTTTACTGGGCGTCTTTTGCAGCATGCTCTAAAAAACGCCAGAGCAGGGCAGAAAATTTACTACAGAAGTCTATGTAAAGTGCTGGACATCTTTTGCTGCGTTTTCGTGGCGTTTTTTGCTGCGATTTTTCATTGAAAACCCACCCAGGAGACCCAAGTCCCACCTATAGTGTGTGTTAATAAAGATTATACCTTATCAAATTTGCATTCAAGTGTCTGATGTGTCCTTTTTTGTACCTTTTGTAATACAAAAGGTACAAACGTGATGTTTGGTCGCTAGCGGTTTTTTTTGCGCAATTCATATTTTTTCGCTAAAAAGTTTTTTACGGATTTTGGCCCTAAAGTTCATTTTTTTTACGGATTTTGGTGCTAAAATCCTTCTCTTAACATATTTTGGCGCTAATCAAGTTATCTCACTTCTGACGCTAAAAATATGCTTTTTTACGGATTTTGGCGCAAGAATCCATTTTTTTACGGATTTTGGCACTAAAATACTTTTATGTACGGATTTTGGCACTAATAAAGCTATCTCGCTTCTGACGCCAAAAATACGTTTTTTAAAGATTTTGGCGCAAGAATCCGTTTATTTACGGATTTTTGCGCTAAAATCCTTTTCTTTATTAGCTCCAAAATATGTTTAGAAAAGTATTTTAGTGCCAAAATCCATAAAAAAAACTAATTCTTGTGCCAAAATCTGTAAAAAAGAACAACACAAAAACACCGTATTTTTAGCGGCAGAAGCGAGAACTTTATTAGCGTCAAAATCCGTAAAAAAAGCTGATCTTGGCACCAAAATTCGCTAAAAAGACTTTAGGGCCAAAATCTGTAAAAAAAAAACAAAAAAAAAAAACATGCATATAAATGCAACAATGTGCTTTATATCCCCTTTTGTAGGGCGGCGTTACATCCAATGGCTTAATTTACGCATACATGAAAAAACAGGCTTGAAGACCAGTAAAAAAACGCGGCAAAAAACTGCCTTTTTTTTTTTAGCTGCTTTTGACAGGCAGTGGATAGAAAACTCAGTTTCATGAATGTTTTTAGGATTTCGTTTTCAGGTCGTTTTTTGTCCAGTGTAGACACAGCCTAAAGCCTTTGGTAATGTTTAACCCCTTGACTGCTGGAGAGAAGCATTTGGTCCTTGTATCTATAGCCTTTGGTCAAATAACAGTCAAGCTCCAAGCAGTTCTATGCGCGACCTGTGTGATGACATCATCCCTGCTATTAGATAAGACAAACAGCAAGGGAGAGCAGGGCAGTGCAGGTCGATAATTTTGAGAAACCTGAGTGAACTGGAGCTGATAAAATCACTTTTATCTCCTCAACAAAAAAAAGATTTTTGGGAAAATTTTCATTTTAAATGTTCCTTACATGTCGGGGAAGCTAATCTTTTTTTGGAGACAAATCCCTTTTTGCCCAGCAGTCACCCATGCCGTATGCTGGCAAGTGTGTACATGCAAACTGCGTATTTAAAACTTTCTGCCCAGACCACTTTCCTCTGTTCTGAACCAAACATTCAATTACCACTTCTTTTTTTTTTTTTTTTTTTTTTTTCCCTTTTCCTCAGTAAAGCTATTATGCTTTCTCATGCTTGGCTACTTTACAATTTCTTTTCTCCTGCTTTTCATAATACATAAACCCTTTTTTTTGTGATTCTTTTATACAATGACTACAATAGTGTGGTATGTATGTTTTATAATATATATATATAAATTTTAATAATATTATATATATTATATATAATTAAAATATATTATATATATAAATTTTTATATTTATAAATATATATATATACACATTTAAATAAGGAATTATTTGATCCTTTTCCCACTAACAAAGACATGAAAATCTATAATTTTAAGAGTAAGGGAATTTTAACATTTAGCATAATATCCAAAAAAAAATCCAGAAAATCACATAAATTTGATACTTTATTTTTATTTTGCAGTGAAAATAAGATTTGATCCCTCTGGCAAAAGACCCTTTTTATTGGTGGCAAAACCCTTTGGGGCCCCAAACACAGCATCAGAGTTTTTTGTAGTTGATGATGTTTTTCCACATGTCCCCTCCTCTTTTCCCGATCATCCTAAAGCATTAAGATTTTTAGGCTGTCACTTGGCAACTAGAGCTTAAACTCCCTCCATAAGTTTTTTTTTGGGGGTTTTAAAGGGCTGGCTAGGCCCCTCCATGGCCTTAAAGTACTTCTTTTTTAAACCACTCCTTTGTTGCCCTTTGGGTGTATTTTTTTGGGGCATTGTCTTGTGGAAAACCCAGCCACGACCCCCTTTTTAATGTCCTGGCAGAGGAAAGGAGGTTGTCACTCTGGATTTTTTTCGGTACATGGCTCCATCCATTCTCCCATTGATGTGGTGAAGTAGTCCTGTGCCCTTAGCAGAGAAACACCACTAAAACCTAATGTTTCCACTTCCATGCTTGACACTGGGGACAGGTGTTCTTTGAGTCATTGACAGCTTTTACTTCGTCCAAAAACGGCGAGTTGAATAAATGTCAAAAAGCTAAATTTTTGTCTCCTCTGACCACAGCATCTTCTCCCAATAACTCATAGAACCATGCAGGTGTTCAGTGGCAAACTTCACACGGGCCTGCACATGTGCCTTCTTGAGCAGGGGGACCTTGCAGGCACTGCAGGATTTTAAACCATTGCGGCGGGATGTGTTTCTAAGGGTTTTCTTATGGGGTAGTGTTTGGCTGATCTCTCACCTTCCTCATGTTCAAGGATACGCCACGAGGTGAGATTTTGCAGAACGATGTCAGTTGTCTCCTTCTCACCCAGCATCTTTCTTAGGGTGCTTTCACACAGTGTGTTTTTGATGTGTTTTTCAATGCTTTTTTTGTGCAGGAAGGCGCAGCAATTAATGCTGTACATTGCTGCACAAAAATCGCAGTAATTACCGCGAATTTACCGCGATTTTTGCCGTGATTGGTGTACAGTAATGTACAGCATTAATTGCTGTATCTTCCTGCACAAAAAAATGCCTTGAAAAATGCACCACAAACGCACCGTGTGAAAGCACCCTTTGGCCGTGTTCACACGGCTTATTCACGGCGGATTTGTGAGCCGGATTGCGCTCTCAAATCCGCCGTGAATAAGGGACGGGGGCGGGACCGGAGCGCGGCGGGGGCGCCGCTCCCCGGCCCCATAGACTTTCACTATCTACGGCGCGTACGCGCCGTAAATAATGTGCATGTCACTTTCTCCCCCTGCGGCGGATTCGCCGAGCGGGGAGGAGCGACGGAATCCACTGTTCTCTATGAGAGCAGTGGATTACTGTAATTACTCCGACGGATTGGCGCCGTACTGCAGCGCAAATCCGGCGCGGAGTATGGCGCCAATCCGCGGACAAATAAGCCGTGTGAACGAGGCCTTATGGTTTTGTAGCCCATTCCAGCTTTGTGCAGGAGTCTTTTATAAATGTGGCTATTTCAGACAGCTGTCTTTAATGCAGCTAAGGACTTGATTATGAGCATCTAACTGGTCTGTAGGAGCCTGGTTGTTAGGGGATCAAATACTTCTTTCTCTCAGCAAAATTCAAATAAATTTATATAATTTATACAATGTGATTTGTTTGGATATTCTATCTCTCAATGTTAAAATTAACCTACCCTCAAAATGATGGGCTGTTCATGTGTTTTAGTGGGCAAAGTTAGAAAATCAGCAAGGGATCAAACACTCATACTGTGTATGTATGTGCTTTTATTTTTATATATATATATATATATATATATATATATATATATATATATATCTATATATATACACACACACACATTTCTTGTACATACATATACATTTGTCTTTTTTATTTTACACATTGTGCCCTGCATACGGTCAGAAAAAGACCTTACTGATTTCCACAGTTAGAGGGAATATCAAACCACCAGTACTCAATACAGAGCTGAACTGGACCTCTTGGGACCCATCAGCTCCTGGAGTTAACCAACATTGGTTATCACATGACTGCCTGACTTCTTCCCATTAAGCTGTATACACTGTGTTTATTCAGCTCTGTGGATATAGCAATCAATTTTTTCTTTCATATTGGATCTAGTATATGAAGATCATTATACACACTGGTAGAGATTGATTTTACGGTTCTTCACATGGAAAACTGTTCTAGTGGTTTCTGTTGGAAATTAGAAAGGGAGAAGGTAGGTTTAACATACTTTGGTCAAATGAGCCCTGCAGTAATCCACTGTCACACTCTTCCTTGCTCTGTGTTTAGTCCTGTTTTCCCTGTCCTCCCTTGTTTGTCCTGTCTGTCTGTCCATTGGCATTTGTTTTCCTACCTCTCTGTTGAAGCACCCTGGGTATCCTGCCACCAAGTCCATCACGTCTTTCGATAGACTGTGGTGGAAATCGAGAGGTAGCTTTAGACTTTGCCACCCAAAGGGTGTCTGATTATTGGGTGGGTTCGTTTTTTGTTGCCGTTTGAGCCTCTTTGGGAAATTGTGTCACTGATAATTCCTTTCTGGGAAGTTGTTTGGTACTTCCATAACATAACCACATGCCTATTTATATCAAGACCAGCATTTTTGGGTTTTTATGGAGCAACTAAAGCATTTGGTAGGTATGTTCTTACTCAACTGGTTCAGGTTTTAGACTAAAGGGTCCAGTAGCAAGAGAGCACATCTGCTCAGAATTTGTCTCTTCCCATAAACCTCTTCTCCTCTGTATCTAATATTCATTTTAATAAAGCTTTCAGGCCTTATGATTTATGTATACATTTATTTTTTCTACCGACTGCGTAGATTTTGTGCTAACCACAAATACAATATATGCAATACAATGTATGCAAATACAATAGAGCATGAATGTACTAGCATTTCTGCATATTTCCGTTGTAACGTAATGAATTAGGTAACTAGCTGAGACCTGTAAGAAAGAATATTTAGTGTGGGAGGTGAAGGTGGGGAGGGGGGGGGGGGTCACACGCCAGACGAACCCAAGGTGAATTTGCCTGAAAGTTTTTTCCAAAGATAGAAAAACTTTTACAAAGAAATAAAACGGCACAGTTTTTAAGATTATCGGAAATTTCCGATCGCGCAATAGTTTAGGTGACAATCTTACAGATAATCTATTACTATTGTGCCATTTTCAGCGTTTCCTGTCATTTTGGCAGCCAGCCAATCAGTTCCGAGGATAGAGGGGGTGAGGAGGAGGTACAACGTCACCACTTTGCGGTGTATAGATCTCATTGGCTGTAAAAATCACGTGACCTCGCTTTATCTATGCAACTACATTTCCTATTTGAGCTCCTACTCTGTCTATCACACTTAACAGCAGGACGTGTCTCTCTGCGTTTAAACCAATAGCTGTTCTAACAGCTCTGAGAGATAGTCTCTTCTAATACAAGAAACCATCCATCTACCTACAGCATAGAATAGAGTTAATTAGAGAATTTCACTTCTTATTTAGTTAGAGAAAGTTTTAAGGATATCTACTGCTGTGTGTGCAGCTGCGGGGGAGGGAGGGGGTGAAATGTTAATTCCAGCTTCTCCTCCCCTGTTTGGGTGTAAGATTGAAGCTGTTGTTCCTCTCCCATAGACTTTAATGGTCATCGGCGCTAATCTGTTATCGACTATCGGCATGATAATCGACGATATCGACTATCGATCCGATAACGATAGTTGACACAATCGCTCATCATTATTTACCACCAATTATTAGTGTTCAGTTTTAATACATTTCCATTCTCACAAGTTAGTGTTTTTGTAGACCTTTCTCCAACTGTAGCCCTAACTCCAAAGTACTATGTAAAATAAACACCACAACAAGACCATTGAATTCTTCAGTCTTGCAAAATAAAAAGACAAGACTAGAAGCGGCACTCAAGGAAGAGGTTTACAGAAATCAATCCTAACAAGACAATAGAAAGTAATTTAATAAATCATCCAGCCGCAAAAAGAAACACTACCATAAAAATATTTAATAATTATCTGAAGAGTAAAAAATTCATCTTAGTAAAGGTTTATCCTTTTGTCCATCTAAAAAGATTATTTAATTTCAATTGTTGTTTAAACTACATTTAAACTCTTTTTGGACATTTTGAGCTAAATTGCTTTCATTCTTCCATTGTTTCTCAGATATGAAATGTGATTCGGTTGGTAAGAAAAAAAAAAAAAGCCCCAAAAAACCTTTTCCTACATGTAGACCAGCTAAGTTCTTGAAGATATGCTAGTACCAAACCATGTTAGACAATGAAAGGGGAAAAAAAACCTCTATACTACCACACTTTAAAATTTGCAGTTAGAAATATTACATTTTTAGATGCAAATGTTATGAAACCATCTGCCATCAAACAACTGCCTATACGAACAGTCACTAATGATGAATTCTTTATCAAATCATTTTTGGATTGTAGCTTATCATATGTAATATATTTATTGGCGTACCCTACAATGTATCAGCCGTACCACTCGATTCAAGTAGACATTAAAGGGGTATTCGGACAAAAAACTTAAAAGGGGACTGCAAGGTCATTACACTCCGAGCAACAGTATGACACTAAGGCCCCGTTCACACGGCTTATTCTGCCGCGGATTGGCGCCGTACTGCGCGCCGGATTTGCGCTTCAGTACGGCGCCAATCCGCGGCAGCAATTACGGTAATCCACTGCTCTCATAGAGAACAGTGGAATCCGTCGCTCCTCCCCGCTCGGCGAATCCGCCGCGGGGGGAGAAAGTGAAATGCACATTATTTACGGCGCGGATGCGCCGTAAACAATGCATTGTCTATGGGGCCGAGAGCGGCGCCCCCGCCGCACTCCGGCCCCGCCCCCTCCCCGCCCCTTATTCACGGCGGATTTGTGCGCTCAATACGGCGCACAAATCCGTCGGGAATAAGCCGTGTGAACACGGCCTAAGCCTACATATAGAACATGCATAATTGACACATTTTGTCACACAGCAAGTATGGGTGTGGCTTCAGCAGCAGGCCAAATTGATAACCGACTACAATTACCATCATGCATTGCTGATCATCTGTACCGGGCTGTTCCCCTCCTCTGTATACCACTGGCTTCTGAAGAGCCAAGTTCCACCCTTTTGTGCATCTTATATTGTGCTCCCTCACTGCTGGACTTTCAAATTAATCCCTTCACATGCGTGAAGTATGTATTTGTACATGTACAACTGAGAAAGTATCATCTACACCCTATCCTTTAGTAACTTTATTCCTAAGCGCATGCAAACTTTTTTTTTTTTTTTTTGCTTTTTTTTAATTTTGCTTCTAGGTGTTGAGGTTCTTGTCAGGTGTCTCCCTAAAATACAGATATATAAAGTCTATAAGGAGCTTCTGCAACTGAGACAACATAGTTCACACCCATTCTTTCAACAACGGAAGTTGTATTTATTTCAAGTGCGTTTTGAAAACTTGCCTGGTACTGAGGTCATCAAGTGTCATATTTCTTATTTTGGTTGTAGAAACCTTTTGTAATAGTCTAAGATAAGGATAGTATGATTTCCGAACAGCTCTATACTCGATGCTCCAGGATGTCCTCGCAGAGTCATTTGTGGACTGTTTGGATTTTTATAGTCAATGGAAGGTCTGTAAATGGAAAAGAATATATCCCCCTAAGTTCGAGATAAAACTTTATATTTTAATTCCTTCTAGTAGTCCTTCCCGCCTTTCTAAATACTTCGACGAGGCCTTAAAACTAAATTTATAAGCTTGCTGGTCCTTTTTTTTTTTTCTTTTTCTTTAGCGCTTGTGGAGTTTTATTGTATGGAACATGACAACTCCTGGGTGCACAAAAAACACCCTTTAATTTCAGTGAAAAAATAAATTATTAAGCAGTTAAGTTTAAAAAAAAAATGTATGGTTATCAGTTCTGTAGAATTATAACTCAATTGTAATTAAAATGGGGGTTTAGAATGTAGGGAAGTATGGGTTAAAATATATAACAAACATAAAATGATTAAAATATTATATTGACTTTAACGAAGTAGTTGTGGTAAAAATATTAGGTGGTATGGTTTCCACTTTGTCACTTGTTGACAGTGTACAGCTGAAGAAACCATTTTCATCTCATTATCGACCCCTCACTTAATATTTACTGTTTAATGGATTATATGTTTTATTTCAAGAAAAATCTTTCAAGTCTAATATAAATAAATATAGATGACTGCAAGAGCAATCACTTCATATGAAGTATTTCAACCCAGTGATTATTTTTCACATAGAATTATGTTCTCTTACTTGACTGCAATTATTTTGTAGGGAATAAATTATTCTCACATTTTCACATCTCGTTGCAAAGAAAAACTGTTAGTGTGCAAAATAGAAATTAAGACTGAAGCTACACTTAACCCAGTTCAGCAGTCTTAGATGACGTCTAGTAACCCTCAAATATAACCTCTTGAAGATTATAATGGACACAATGGTATATACTACTAGGTCAAATTGCATTCTGTCTTTCTATTTTGAACTTTGACAGCGCGTAGCTCATGAAGAAAGTGAGTGTCGTGAGTTGACTTGGTGGCTACGTAATGTGTGCGATAGGCTGTCTGCACATATTGCTCGTTTCTGTAATGGGAAAAGGGCGGCTCTATCAATTACAAAAAGGGATGATAATTGGCTTTTGGGCAAAAGTAGTTAGCATTTGTAAAAATTGCGCACTATCTGAACTATTCGTGGTGAAAGTGTTTTGTGAGTAGACAAATGGCACTATTAAGCAATGTGGTGTTATGAGAAGTGAACCTCCGCTAAGAAGTTGCGTGAGGGCAACCAAAACACTACAGTGGAATAGTTTACCAACAAAATGAATCTTGGGGCAACAATCTGTGTCTCTTAAAAACCCTGCTGTGTATGGGCCTCTGAGCAGGGGGATAGTCACTGCACCTCTGCTAATGAAATTACCTCTCCAGAATAGGCTTAAATTTTTATCGCAGTACCGAAATTAGACTGTCAATGGCTGGCAAAGGGTTGTCTTCTCCAACCGGTAATATTTTCTGCTATTTCGAATGGGTGAACATTGGCGTGTCAAACAAAAAACATCAAAGAACAAACACCCTGCAGCCATTGCTGTAAGAGCACAAGCTTGAGGGGGCAGCATTATGGTTTGGGGAATATTTTCATGGCATTCTCTGGGTCAACTCCTTCATGTGGAAGGCACTCTCAATTAATATGAATCCATCGTAGCAGATCACATACACCCAGCAATGCTGATTGTCTTTGGGGCAGATGGAAACTTCCAGCAAGACAATGCAACATGTTACATGGCTAGAAATGTATATAATAGAAATGTCAACTTTAGCTGAAAGGGCATGACTAAGACTTCCAAGTACTGCCATGGGCCCCCATAGTTTACCAGACTTAAACCCAATTGATCATCTGTGGGACCACCTAGATTTTTGTGTTCACTGTATGGATTTTCTGTCACACACCCTCCAGCAGATGTGGGATGCAGTCAGCATGACTCCAGATACCTGTGACCTTATTCACTTACTGCAACCTTGTCACTTCCAGCCAGTCTAGCTGCTGTTTGTGCTGTTATTATGGAAATTGTATATAATACAAAGTTAAATTAGTATTTTTATCATGTTAATGTTTGTATGTTGGGAAATTACACATGTTCATATGTTCCTTATATATTTTAACAAATCTGGAGCAGCTGTTCTGGGAAATGGCATTACTCATTTGGTGACCCAGATCACCATTCTAAACCATTGTTCATGATCACCAAATTAGAAGTGTTTTTCGGGGCGTGGCCTGAGCAAGGGATGTGAACGGTCGCACGTTGCTGTCTCTCCTGGACTGAGCTCCGTTCCGCGGCACACCTAAACCAATTTTAGAGTACAATTCTTCCAGGACGGGCGGTAGATGTCCCTTAGAGGACGGTCGATCCTCCGGTGCCACAACAGTCCCGCTCCGTACCCTATATCCCGAGCACTAAGCCGAAACCTCTGACTCCCTCGCTACCTACAACGTCAAGCGGCGCCATCTTAACTGCTTCTACCTGCAGCCCTGTCGCCTACCTCTGCTCCCCTGGTGCCTCCAGGCTGAGCGATCCTCGTCAGACGCGCGACAATATCAGCTGCTGCGGTATCTCCGTCCTGCCCGGTGACGCGATCGTGAACCCCTGAGGTCTCTGCACGCACAGTGGGCCGCATATATCGCCCCAGCATCCTCCCGCTGTTGTTCCCGCGGCTGGCGGCGCACAAGGTAGCAGAAGATCCGCGCCTCCGTCCAATCCTCCTCCAGCTCACTCCTGGTGACTACTCATACCACCCGGCGAATCGGACGCAAGACAGAGCGGGAGACACGACGACCCGACAACGAGATAGCTGCTGCATTCTTTTCAGCTGCTTACTGGCTCAGGGAGCATTCGGTCAGAGCGGGGGACCCGACGGAAATAAGGTACCCTATTAGCCTTCATCTACTGATCAGCCTTTAACTCTGTCTGCTGCCGGCAGCTGTGTAAAGGACCTACAGATAAAATATCAACAAACAGGCTCCAAGCCTGTAACGTTGTTAAAATTCAAATCAGCGAGTTTGGCGGGAATTTTGGCGCCACATCGTCCCCATCGGCTGCCATTTTAACTACTCCCTTCTGAGGAAAGCTGTATTCCACGCTTCCACCACACGACTTAAAACTTAACCCATAAGCTCCAAGTTAGTCTGGAAGCAAAGCAAAACCCAATTTGAGACCCTCTACCTTCTAATTGCATAGTACAAGAGCAGCTTCTAATCCATACCCTTAGTTACGTCACCCAGCTCCATCATTACAGTTCCACGCTGAGATAATAGCGGTGGTGATAAACACTGATTGTTCAAATGTAGCCCTCTGGCGACATCTACTGATATTCAACGGAACTACAAGTAGTTGTCAAATTTTTCCTGGCCTAACAGCCTCTTCTACATCTGGAAAGCCATCCTTCTAAGTGGAACTCAGAGGGTGGCAGGCGCTTTACTGCTGGACAACCCTTCTGAGAGACTGCACAACTGTTCTCTTCTGTACAATCCTAGTGGCTAATCTTTAAGGTCTTGTCTCCACCTAGTACATACTAAATTACCAGGGCTCCATAGGTCTCATCCAGTATTGGAATAACTGAGAACCTTCCCGTCCATTCCTGACATCAAAGTTCTGAACTCCCAGCCTATACCTGCCACGGTCTACACCGATAATATATCACGTCTATACCTGTTACCTTTCTGTGATACATATACTATCAGTTTATATACTGACACCGCCCTACTTTCTGGACTGCCAAATATACATTACACTATTGGACCGCCACTATCTCCAGGGTCATAAAATCCCCGCCTAGACAGGCTATTGCTCCCAACTCAGTGGTGAATCGGCCGTCAAGCACTCGCTCTCACATTATCTAGAAATAATCTCCCTGGCAGTCAGCTTCCTGGTATAACCTTGTGCCTTAGATACAAGCCTCTTTCCATACCCTACATGCAAGATCAACGCTAAACATATAAAACTCTGCACTTAGGTCACCAACTGTGCAGTAAGCTTCATAGATTAAGCAAATACCTGATCATCTCTAAGCCGACAGTAGAGTCCTCTACGGTGTGACACAACAACTCTCTAGATTACATCCTACCCACTTGGAGTCCACAGACCAACATGGGTGGTACTTCCAAAAAAAAAACCGAAGCCCATCCAACTAAGCTACCTGATTTCTTCTCATCAGTGCCACAAAATGGAAAAAGAGCTAAAAAAGGCTTACAATTTCCTTCTGCCCCGCCATCGGTCTCTTCAAGAGCAGATTCTGTCGATCTTGAGCAACTACAAGATTTAGATACTCAACCTCTAACAACATCAACCTTGCATCGCCTTTTCTCCTCGTTTCGTTCTAGCCTCCAGGCTGATCTTAAAGAGATGATCTCGGATCTCAAACAGGACTTTCAATCCTTAGCGTCAAGAACAGATCATATTGAAACCAAAATGACCGAATTTGCTGATTCACACAATTCTCTTATTGACGCCAACAATGCCCTGGAGGAAGAAGTCCAACGTCTTTCAAACAAGGTCCTGGATCTCGAAGATCGATCCAGACGCAATAATGTTCGGATCAGAGGCATCCCGGAATCAATCTTGCCAGACCAACTTAACAGCTTCCTAACTGACCTCATGAAACTGACACTTCCTAATTGTAGCTCACAGGATCTGATTATCGATAGAATCCACAGAATCCCTCAACCACGTAGTCTACCGCAACAAACCCCAAGAGACACAATAGCCCGCATTCATTTCTTCCATGTCAAGGAAGACTTCCTGCGAGCCCTACGGAAAACAGTCTCCCTTCCAGAAAAGTTCCAGTCCATCTCCTTGTTTCCGGACCTTTCCGCAGCTACTATGCTGCGTAGAAGAGAATTCCAACCGTATACCAAAATCCTCAGGGAAAAAGGCATACCCTACAGGTGGGGATTCCCTGTGAAACTCCTCATCACCAAAGAGGGCGCCCAAGGTATCTGCTCTACGCCGGATGAAGCTTGTGCCACTTTACAACACTGGGACTTACTGCCTCCCAATGATTCCAGCCCGGTCCGGAAAAAACAACCGCGTCCGGAGATGGTGACTCCCCTCTGGTCTGTTAAAACCTCCCGTCTACGCTCCAGCTCAGCCCTTTAATTCATCTAGAACACAACTGATGCCTGAAATATCTCCTCGTCATTTAGGAGCTCCCTCATTGGAGATGACCTACTTCTAACTTTGGTTGGTGGACCGTTTCTTTCTTCCCTTCTCAAATTTAGGCAGGACTGCCTCCTACTTCTTCCCTTCTCCTAAGGGATATCCTGATATTGATGTTGCTGTTATCTATGTTTACTGTTTGCTGTTTGAATAGGCGACATTCTAACATGTTTTTCCCGGACATGCTATATATTGCACCATTTCTAGTGTATACGCTATCACTTACCGACCATATTCATCCAACTCCTTCACTTGATCACCATGGTACTTAAGATACTCTCACACAATGTGAAGGGGTTGAATTCCCCTTTCAAACGGTCATTAATGTGGAAAGAGGTTATTAGATCAGGTGCAGACTTAATCTGCCTCCAGGAGACACACCTTCTACCTACTGATGCGCACCGCCTACATAACAAGCATTTTCCACATATCTTTCAAGCAAATTCCCCCCAAAAGAAGGCAGGGGTGGCGATCCTTGTAAGAAACTCTGTAGCCTTCCAGTTGCATCAAGCTATAACTGACCCCGCTGGCAGATATGTCATCTTAGTTTGTGAGATCAACTCTATAAAATACACCCTGACTGCATTATATGCCCCCAATAGCAAACAAGTCTCCTTTATCAGACATACTATATTACAAGCTAAACAAATCAGGAAGGGAGGTTTGGTGGTATGTGGAGATTTTAACGCGGTAATAGATAATGTTTTAGATAGATCAAACTCTCGTGTGTCCAACTACCCTGAATTGAAGTCTTTACTAGCTGAAGATGACCTTCATGATATCTGGAGATATTTGCATACAACCGAAAAAGACTTTACCTTTTTCTCCCATCCTCATTCTGTCCATTCAAGAATAGATTTTTTCCTTTTAGACAAACATGTCCTCCCACAAGTAATAACATCCACCATCGGACACATAACCTGGTCAGACCACGCACCAATCACTCTCCATTTTAAATCTTCTTTTCCTAACTCCCACCCTTCCTTATGGCGAATCAATAACTACCTCCTTAAATCTTCAAAAAATGTATCATTCCTAAGAAACTCCCTAACAGAATACTTTAAAACAAATACTAATTCGGTTTCCTCCCCCTCAATGTTGTGGTGTGCACATAAAGCCTTCTTTCGTGGAGTCTTCATTCAATTGGCTAGTCGCTGTAAAAAAGAATACAGTCTTACCTTAGAAACCCTTCTTAGCAAAATTAAAATAGCTGACGCGGAATTCAAAAAGAATCCCTCCTCAGATAAGCAAAGCCAATTGTTGAAACTTCAGAACGAATTACGCACCCTTTACCTTCAAACTTATGAGAGAAACTTATCTAAGATAAAATGGCAATACTATCTGCAAGGTGACCGTGCCTCCAAACTCTTAGCAAAAAGAATTAAAACACAGCATGCCCGGACCAAGATTGCGTTCTTGACGACAGCGGACGGCAAGACACTTAGAAACCCTGCAGACATTGCCAATTATTTTGCTCAGTTCTATTCTAAATTATACAACTTGCAATCTGGAGAAAAGTTCTCAACCCCTACTGATGAAGACATTACCACTTTTTTATCTTCTGTAGCTTTACCTAAACTTAATGCCTCCCAACTAGCCTCTCTTAACGCCCCATTTTCCACAGCTGAAGTCCAACGTGTAATTAGAACTAGTAAACTGAACAAGACCCCTGGCCCAGACGGACTTTCTAATGAATATTATCTTCTCTACTCAGACATCCTAGCTCCTTACATGACCAACTTATTTACGACTATAGCTTCTTCCCCCAACCCTCCCAAAGAACTTTTTCAAGCCACTATTGCTACTATTCCCAAACCAGGCAAGGCAGAAGACAAGGTTGCGAATTACAGACCCATTTCACTTTTAAACACTGATATTAAGATATATGCTAAACTCATTGCCTCCCGTCTTAACCATATCCTTCCCTCCCTTATACACCCAGACCAAACTGGCTTTGTCCTGGGTAGACAAGCCAGAGATGCGACCAGACGCATACTAGACCTTGTGCAAATTGCAAGTGCTGCCAGTACTGAAGTAGCCTTTCTATCATTAGATGCCGAAAAGGCTTTTGATAGAGTCAATTGGCGCTACATGGAGCTAACCTTGCAAAAATTTGGATTCTCGGGTTTCCTGCTCTCTGCTATCATGACTCTATATTCCACTCCTTCAGCTTCAGTCCTCATATCTGGCTTCCTCTCTAAACCCTTCGACCTAACAAATGGTACCCGCCAAGGTTGTCCTCTCTCTCCTTTAATTTTTATTCTTTGTATGGAACCCCTAGCCGAAAAAATCAGAAGTAATCCTTTGATCTCCGGTATTACAATCCAAAACATGTCCCACAAGATTAGCCTATATGCGGATGATGTCATGCTTATAGCCTCTAACCCTTCCTCATCAATCCCAGCTATACTGAACACCCTACACGAATTTTCATTAGTTTCCTTTTACAAACTCAATAGATCTAAATCCTTCCTTTTTCCGATAAACTCCCATGTTGATCATACCCCCTCCCTAGACACCCTCGGCTTTACTCTAGCTACCACTTCGGTGGATTATTTGGGAATTAAAGTGTCAACATCTCCATCCACCACCTTAGCCACGAACTTTGACTCGTTGTACTTAGACCTAGACAAGGAGATCAAACGTCTTAATAAACTTCATTTGTCATGGATAGCAAGGATTAACATCATTAAAATGTCACTTCTTCCTAAATTTATTTACATCTCCAGAGCCATCCCTTACATTATTCCTCAATACTCCCTTCTTAGACTCCAAAGACTGCTTTCAAATTTTATTTGGAATGGTAAGAAGCCAAGAGTGAAGAAACGTCTCTTATTCTCCAACCACAGAAAGGGCGGTCTAGCAGCCCCGGATTTGACATCATATAATATAGCGATTTTACTTGAACAATCCCTGCCTCTTTGGTCCGACAGTAATTGCACCTCTTGGGCTCATTTGGAAGGTCGAGCTTTCACCCCATGTCCGGTTAGTTTGCACCTCAAAGCTCTAACCTTGGGAGCCCCACTTCCTTTAACTACATTACAATCCCTCTCTGACCTATTTCAACTTTGGGCTGACTATGTCGTCCCTAATCATGGGTTTTGTTGCAAAAAGAACAAATCCCACTAGATGTCCTCAAATGTTGGGACAACCATTTCTCCTCTCTAGCCTGGGCCCGTATGGATTTCCATTCAATTAACCAACTATTCCATGAGGGGGGAGATATGAAAACGTTTACGGAACTCTCACTTCCTACAAATGCACCCAAGCTTTTCCTTTTCCAATACTTCCAACTTAGACATCTAACACAATCAATTGAATGGCCCTCTGCCCTTTCCTCTCCCTCAGACTTTCAGAACTTCCTTTTTAGAAAGAAGGGTTTTGAAAAAGGCTTATCGCTAATTTATCACTTGCTAGTTGATGGACAAGAGGCACATAAACTCCCCACTATGATTAAATGGGAAGGTGAATTATCTAAAATTTTCCCCCTAGAAGTGTGGAATGAGGCCCATACAGCCCCGCTGAAACTCTCCAAATGTTTAAATCATCTTGAGACCATGCGTAAAATTCATCTTCGCTGGTATCTCCCACCCACCAGGTTAGCTCATATCTTCCCCAGTTCATCAGGCCTTTGTTGGAAGTTGTGTGGACAACAAGGCACTATGCTTCACTCATGGTGGGGATGTCCCACTATTAAACCTTTTTGGAAAAGAGTCTTCTCTCTCTTATCTGAAGTTACTGGTTTCCTATGTCAACCCACTCCCGAATTAGCCGTGTTAGATATAGGGCTATCTGAAATTCCATCATCCCTTAGAACGGTTTTCTTTCATGTCCTTATTGCAGCACGGACTGCACTCGCCTCATCCTGGAAATCGCCTAAAACACCATCGCTTGCAGAGATAATTAACAAGGTTAATCTTAACTGTTCATGTGAACTGAAACTCACAGACCCTCCTCACATTTGCCTGAAGAAAAAATCCCTTTGGGAACCTTGGCTATTGTCTAATTATAACACGAATAATTTTAACTAAATTACCTCTTTCATTATAGCCGTAACATTAACTTTGTGTACACTTATGGTGCATTTCTTATATAATAATTCTTGATTTGTGAACCATGTAACTCTAACCTTTAAGATGCTCGTCCTATTTTATTTCTGTTACCAATTTCATGGTTGTGACATCTATTGTTATGTTATACCAATATTTTACTAAATGTACTGCTACTTATGACTAATAAAACTTATGTTTAAAGAAGTGTTTTTCATGCAGATATTGTCAGGTGCTGCACTTTATCCATTCTGTAAACCTATAATGATCAGTAAGGCCATTCAGCACATCTGTAACGGCAGCAGGGAATGCTTCGGAAAATAGACTGTATTACGTAAGTGAAGTACTCAGCCTAGTGTGACTGACTGAGGCCTCTAGCTCATGTAGGGATGCACACTGCACACAATGTCTTGAATAGTTAGCATAACAGTATGTAAGGTTTTTATGAAGAAGCGTGTGTGTGAATTGGAAAGATGTAGTTATGTGACATCAGCAAGTGACAGGAACAATAATTCAGAAGTCTTTCTTGTTATTTTGGCAGGGGACAAGCGTGCCTATCTTTCTCTACCAAGACCAGGGGTAAGTTATTTGCTATTGTGTTTGCATTAACACGAAATATTTTACTATGACCTCCATCTTATATTAACCCTTTAGTGCAGATCCGATTTTGGCATTAAGACTTGATTTTGTTATATCAGTTTTTTTGTTGTGTTTGCACTGCCTCATTCAGCGAGTTATAGCTTTTTTTTTTTTCCTCTTACTTATAACATTTTTATTTGTTTATCTTGTGACGAGTTATTTCTTAAATAACGTTTATTAACTCTGTGTGAAGGAATGTTTAAAGTTTAGCTATTAGCTAGGTTGCCGTTTTGTTTGGATTTTACTTTTTGTGCTGTTCTTTGTGCAATACAAAATATGCATAGCTTTTTTAAGTTTTACTACATTTGCACAGTAATGGCAAATAACTATTTTAGGTGACATATTAACTATTGAATAACTATTTTTACATTTTTCTGTGTAAGAAGACGTTGAGGGGAAAAAAATTCTACCTTTTTTATTTTTTTGTGTTTTTTGTATTTTTTCACATTGTTTATGGTGTAGCTTAAATAGTGTGCGTTAACACATACAATCAGAGGGTTGCTTCTTCAAGTTACTTATTGGGCCGAAAAAAATGCTTAATGAAAGATAATAATTACCTCATCCTCTTGTCAAAAAGTAGTAAACCACTTTTTCCACTAAATATAATTTTATAAATAACTGTAAGAAAATACATTTTGCAATCGCAACAACCCATAATATATTAAAAAGGTATACATTAGCCAATAAAATATAGATACAGTTGAAACCAGAAGTTTACATGCACTACATAAAAAGACACATGTATTTCTCACTATCTGACATGAAATCGGAATAAACCTTTCCTGTTTTAGGTCAATTAGGATTACCACAATTATTTATATTTGCCAAGTGCCAGAATAATTAGAGAGAATTTTTTAAGGCATTTTTATTGCTTTCTGCAAAGTCAAACATTTACATACACTAGGATTACTATGCCTTTAAACAATTTGGGGCATCCCATATTATTGTCATGTCTTTGGAAGCTTCTGATAGGTTTATTGGCAACATCTGAGTTAGAGACAGACCTGTGGAGGTGTCTTAAAACACACCAGAAACACACTGCTTCTGTGTGTAACATCATGGGAAAGTCTAAATATCAGGAAGAGAATTCTGGACTTGCACAAGTCTGGATCATCCTTGGGTACAATTTCCAGATACCTGAAGGTGACTCAATCATCTGTACAAACAATTATATACAAGTACAAACAAGTTGGGAATGTCCAGACGACATACCACTCAGGAAGGAGATGGGTTCTGTGTCTCAGAAATGAACGTGCTTTGGTCCGACGTGCATATCAACCCAAGAACAAAAGCAAAAGACTTTGTGAAGATGCTGGCGGAAGCTGGTAACGTTGTCATTATCCACAGTGAAACAATTACTGTATCAACATGGGCTGAAAGGCCACTCTTTCAGAAAGAAGCCATTACTCCAAAAGGAACATATGAAAGCCAGATTAATGTTTGCAAATGCAAACTGTTTGGCCATAATGACCATCATTACGTTTGAAGAAGAAAGAAGCTTGGAAGCCTTAGAACACCATCCCAACTGTGAAACATGGGAGTGGCAGCATCATGTTGTGGGGTTGTTTTGCTGCATGAGGCACATATCACAAAATAGATGGCATCATGAGGAAAGAAGATTATGTGGTAATACTGAAGCAACATCTCAAGACATTAGCCGGGAAGTTAAAGCTGGGGTGAAAATGTGTCTTCCAAATGGACACTAACCTGAAGCATACTGCCAAACTGGTTACAAAGTGGCTTAAGGATAACCAAGTCAATGTTTTGGAGTGGCCATCACAAAGTCCTGATCTCAATCTTATTGAAAATGGGTGCAAGCAAGGTGACCTACAAACATGGCACAGTTACACCAGTTCTGTCAGGAGGAATGGGCCAAAATTCCTACCAACTATTGTGAGAAGCTTGTGAAAGGATATCCAAAATGTTTGACCCAAGTCATACAGTTTAAGGGCAATGCTACCAAATACTAATGAAATAAGGAGATATATGCGTCATAAAAATTCCTTAAACACTCCCTCTCCCTATTCTGGCATTTGGCAAATATAAATAATTTTTGTAATCTTAATTGACGTAAAACGGGTAAGGTTTATTATGATTTCATGTCAGATAGTGAGAAAAATATGCATATAGTCCTTTAGTGATGCTTCACTGACAGCCTGATGTAGATGTCCTCTCCAGATCACACTCGGTCAGATCTCCTTCTGATCAGTCACACCCCCTGCTCATCTGACCTGCCAGGCTTACATAGAACTCCAGCAAACCCATGCCTGGACCTTGGTTTGCAGGGGAGAAGCCATCCCACCCAGCTCTTTTGGCTACTCCAGTAAAAAGCCGCCCTAATTAACTGCAAAGCAGTTATACTTAAGGTGTGTCAGTGGCCTAATGCTGACACCAGTACCACATTGCTTTTTACCACACCGAAACTAGGCATCTCGGTGAGACATATCGGCCGTCCACCACAGCCACTTGTTTTATAATTTGCTGTGTGTCACTTGAAAATGGCGGATGATAATACTGTACAATTGAATGGGTGCCCGAAATCCAAAAACAATGATAGAAAATGAGAACAGTGTGTAAAATATTGTTTGGATTCTGATTATAATTCGACCAATATTTTGTCATTGTTGTGTAGTTTGTCTTACGAGTACAACCCTCAAATTTTTTTTAAAATCTTGTATTATATCTTCAGTGTTGTCCCATGAAAGATATGACAATTTGGTGTAATGTAAAGTAGTCAGTGTACAGCTTGTGTAACAGTGTAAATTTGGTGTTCCCTCAAATAATGCAACACACAGCCATCAATTTCTAAACCGCTGGCAGTAAAAGTGAGTACACCCCTATGTGAAAATTGACATTTTGTGTTCAATTTGCCATTTTCAGTCCACGTGATGTGACTCATTAGTGTTGCAACATTTCATAAAGATGGCTTAAGCTATAGGAAGATTGTCACTTAAGCTGTAGCATAGTGGCTTAGACCATACAGTGGTTTAACAAGAAAGGTTTCACTCAAAGCTGGCCTCACTATGGTCAGCCAAAGATGTTGAGTGCACATGCTCAGTCATATCCAGAGATTCTTTTCAAAACAGACATATGAGTGCTGTCAGCATTGCTGCAAAGATTAAAGGGGTGGTGAATGAGCCTATCAGTGCCCAGACCATACATCGCACACTGCATCAAATTGTGTGGGGAGCTACAGTTTGAGTGAGCCATGAATGCGAACGTATACTTTGACCTACTGAACCAGAGCCTGATCCCCTTTCATCGGAAACTGGGCCGCAGACACACCTCCAATAGAACTACTGCCTTGCTAAAGAAAATGAGGATAAAGGTGCTGGACAGGCCAAGCGTGTCTCTAGACCCAAACCCTATTGAGCATCTACGGGGCATCCTCAAACGGAAGATGGAGGGGCGTGGGGTCTCGAACATCCACCTTCTCTGTGATGGGAGAAAGGGATTACTTTGGAATTCTTTGCCAGAGGAACTTGTCATGGTGAATTCACTAACAGAATTTAAAAAGGGTCTGGATGCATTTCTAGAGTGTAAAATTATTACAAGTTATAGTGACTAGGATTCTGGAGAAGGGGCGTTGATCTAGGGATTTATTCTAATTGCCAGACTGGAGTCAGGAAGGATTTTTTTTCTCTAAAATGAGGATTTTTTTGCCTTCCTCTGAACACAATAGGCTGAACTGGATGGACGTCTCTCTTTTTTTCGGCCCTACAAACTATGTAAATGTCGTCATGGAGGAGTGGAATAGGATTCCAGTAGCAACCTGTGAAACTCTAGTAAACTTCATGTCCAAGAGAGTTAAGGCAGTGCTGGAAAATAATGGTGGCCACACAATTTTGACATTCAGGGTGCAATTTGTCCATTTTCATGTAGCAGTGCACTCGCTTTTGTTGCCTGCGCTGTAGACATTGAAGGCTGTGTGTGTTTATTTTGAGGTTACACTTAATTTACACTGTTATATACGCTTTACAATGACTACATTGTATCAAACTGTCATACTGTATCTTCAGTGTTGTCTCATGGAAAGATATAGTACAATATTTACAAAAAATATGAGGGGTGTAATGATGTTTGTGGCTGAAAGGGTGAGGTAACATGGTGTATATTGGCACATACCTGTGCACGCCACTATACGTAGACTGTTTTAGAAGTACGCACTGGCCAGCACGTACTGTACTTCTAAAACGCTTTGTGCTGGCTCCCATTGACTTTTACATGTAACTTCTTTCTCCCAGCTCGCAATAGGTATCAGGGAAAATTTCAGGTAATCATAGTTCTCAATTAGTCATGAATTACTGTGCTTGCAGGCCGTACTTGGGACGTATTACAGCGCAATTAAACGAAACAAACGTTGTGTGAACATACCCTAACATTTAAAAATGAAGAACCGTTCTAGGAGTATGAATACTTTTGCAATCCATAGGTGTTTTCCCGGGCGTATAGCGCTCTTAGAGCAGCAGTTTTTCCTTGCTTAACCCCTTACCAACGTTTGATGTACATTTCTACCATATTGGACAGCTTTGGTAAATAAAAACCTATATCTTGTGTATAACATACATGACCAAAGAAACGCCTATCCTGCAACTAGAAAGTGATTTCCAGCTTCCAGCAGCTCTTTGACTGCTCTGTGAGGACTTGCTTTATCTGTATTAGTTCTGTGTGACTTTCTATAGTCTTCATTATATTGGGTGACATTTTGTGATCTTCAGAACCATTTACCAGTTTTCCATAGAGATAGTTTTAATATACTATGGTAATCTTGTAATCAATTATTATTGTATGTTGAGTGTCTAAAATGTATTTAGCTTAGGTTATCGCTTTTTCCTGTGGGTAATATCTGCAATGAGCAATGCTATGTTCTGAATATTGGTTTCAACCACTAACAAGCATTTAATCACTTGAATGGGGAAACAGCGTTTTTACTTCAGGCAGATGAATATTCTTCAGGAAGAGGACTTGCTCGTCTTCAGATGTTGAAAAATGTATGTATCGCAACAACCGGCTATGTTGATTTCTAGTGTTAACCATGCCATCTGGAAACACGTGCATTTGTCAGTCTGATTACAGCATATTAATCCTTGCCAAGAGGAAGTCTAATAACAAGATAGAACGGAAATTAAACACCACTCATAGCTATGAAATCCTGTGCCATTAGTTACAAGTATGAGCACTTGAAATGTTTAGTAATAGTGTATGGGATGAATGCAGCAAAGGTTTTTTGATTCAATACATATTATCGTGCCTGGATTTAAAGACGCATTCAAGCTTTTCTGCCTATATGGTGCAGCATTTTTTTTCTTCCCCACCTTCCAAGGGCCATAACTACTTCTTTCTTCTTTTTTTTTTTTTTTTTCTTTTTTTTTTATTTCTGCATAGGCATATAAGAGTTTTTTTTTTGGCGGGGCAAAATTTACTTTTTAATGGTGCTATTGATGGTACCATAGAATGTACTAAGTGGGGTGCAATGTAAAAAATGGTGTTGCACCACCTTTGCATGGGTTTTGTCTTTATGGCGTTCACCCTTCAGTTAAATGTGTTATTTGTTTTCTGCCAGTCCTTATGTGTCTGGGGATTCCAAATATGTAGGGTTTTAGTAAAAACACTCCCGAATGGTGAAATGTGTGCTGCAGTGCTATTTTCTGCAACCAATAACTTTGTTTTTCCACATGGACTTGAGTGAGGGCTAATTTTTTTGTGTGCTGAAATATATTTTTATTGGTACAATTTTGGGATACATGCCTCTTCTAATTTTTTGGGGAGGTGAAGTGTACAAAAAATTATTTTTTTTTGTGTTTTGAATTTTTATTCTTTTATGGTGTTAAGCGTATTGGATAACTGATCTATTTTATGTGATTGGTCTTTTAAGGATGTGATGATACCAATTATGTGTAACTTTTTTTATTATTTGTAAAAATGGCAGATTTGAAATTTTTGGGGGATTTTTTTAAACTTGCTTGGTACTTGAAAGGGGAAAAATCTCTCCTTGAGGAGAGGAACCAATAAATTGATCGTCGTTAGGGTTTACCTTTATTGGATGTAGTTATGCTCAGTTCACAAGTAGCTCGCAGGAGCCTAGCTACATGTGAGCTGAGAATAACTACATCCAATAGAATGCGCTGTGGAGCTCCTCAGCTTTTTTCCCATAAGCCTTTGCTTTATTGGTACTTGAAGTCACCCTAGGGTACTTGACCACTAGGGGGCTCGATCAGTTGTACATCCTTCTGCATTATCTAGATATCTAGGTGTACTAAAATAGTGGTTCTATTACTTCCTGCCAGAGACAGAAAGGAACAGAAGCACTAACATGGCGGTTAAGGAAGCCTTCATTAGACTTTCAGCTGCCATGGTAGCTGCTCGCACCCCACAATCCCATTGTGGGGGGGCTGGACAGGGCTAGGAATGATGCCCATCATTTAAAAGGTTAAATAACAGGGATCAGTCTCTGCTGTTAGTGGCGTGTGTCAGCTGTAATTAACAGCTGGCATCTGCCGCCTATGTAGTAGACTCTGCATGTGAGCCTACTTCATAGCTCCTTACTGGCACAATGACATATCCATACATCACTTGTTGGTAAGGTGTAAAGAATAATGTAGACACTCTTGTTCCCCCTGTGTATGCCTACTATTGTATGTGCTATATATTGTCTACCATATTGATTCCTTCTTCCCCACTGATATGGTTTCTGTAATACGGCCTACTCTTCCCTTGATGCCTCTGGCTCTTCAGAGACATAATAGGTGTATTATCACATTGCACTTGCTCTGCTGAGTCCTATCCAAGGTCAGCTGATAGATCAGTGACATAGAACTTATGCCCCCTAGCTCACACTGCAGAGTCTCCTGTGTATTCCTATGAGATGTCACTTCAGCCTATCTTGTTGCAATTCCTGCCTGACAGCTCTTACATTCAGGGGAAACGGGCTGAAAGTGCATCTAAGAGATATACACTAGACTGCGTACACAACAGAGAGCAGAGAGCCTCCTAAAAAAATATCTGGATTGCGGTTTCTTTCATTATTCTAAATCAACAGTACAACCCAAAAATAAGAAACGTCATAATCTCATTATAGAAAGACTTTCCTTTTTTTTAAAAAAAAAAAAAAGTCATAAATCACTAAGGGCACCTGTCTTGCAGAAGAGATGGGAATTAGATTCACTTAGGTTACAGCTGCCCATAGAAGTCTTATGAGAAGTGAAGGAAAAGCTGAGAGAGGCTAAGATGGTGCTGGCTGTATGTGAGTGTTTTATCTTGTTATAGAAAAATGCTTCCTCTTTTTCTTGTCTTCCTTTATCCTTCCCCTCCTTTCATATCTGCTCACTCACCCATACATCACTAATAGAATTCTTATTTCAGAGTTGATGAGGTTCTTGCTTTACTGAGAGCCCATGTTACAGCTGTTCATAGGAGAGGCAAAGGCACACACACATATGGTGCTTGTACAGTTAACATTTTTACCTACTAGTGCCAAATAAAATTAAAAATCTATATTTTCACCTTCCTCTTCTCCTCTGTGCCAGCTCTGGCTCTATTCAGTCTTCTGTTCTCTGTCGAACGGGATGTAACCACTGCAGCCGATCAGCTGCAGCGGTCACATGCCACTCTCTCACAATTGGTGAAGTAAGCAGAGGCTGCAGCTTTGACAACCTTTTCAGAAGAAAGAGGAAGGTAAACCAGATCGGGGAGAGCCACCACTAGGAGGATCCGAGGGTAGCGAGTATAGGTTTTATTTTATGTAACACTAGTAGCCTATTTTTTTTCCGAATCGGACAACCTCTTTAGTGTCCTTTATGCCATTGCTTGTGTGTGTGAAAGTCTCTCCCTGTGACTTTCTACCCGTCCCCTCTCAATAGACATCTATGAGCTGCTGTAACCTAAGCTCTCAGTCAAGCTGAACAGTCTCCTGTGCAAGATGGATTTCTGAATGAGTAGACCGATAAGACAGCAGGAGGAGGATTGAAAGGAGGTTGATAAAGGGAATTTAACAGTTAAAAGGTTAATATTATAGCGCAATGCATATGCATTGAGATGTATTTGCCTATTCAAATGATGGCTCTTAAGAGGATTGTGCAATCCTATTTGCGCCTGATCTGTGATCCTAAATTGGTGTTCATAGATCTTGATGACTACAGCAGACTGGCAATCAAAGGAAAGCACTGTCATTCACAATTCTGAACCTCTGCAGCTGTGATGTTACCAAGATTACATACCTTTTGGATTTTTTTCTGCCACTCTAGCTAATTAGCTTTTTTTTGGCAAACCATATTGTATAGAATGTTTCTGATGTGTAATTTATTTCCACGTTTTGTAGTGCTTTGCACAGTTTGTCTGAGCAGATCAAATTGTTTTAATGTATTAAACTGATTTATACTGTCTTATAAAGTGAGATGATCTGGGTACTGTTCAAACTTCTGTGACAGGCAAATCATCGTGATTCACAGTACATCACTGCAGCGCCAGTCAAGCACATCACCATCATTAATTCATTGTGCTCCCAGGAATTACTGCCCTATTTATCAATCACACAACGTTGGTTATGTGGAGAAAATCACTGTCTGATATATTCAGAACATAAAATCCATGGCTTGTACTGCATGCTGCAAGGGGATATATGGTGCTCAGCCCGACAGAACACTCTATGCTTTCAGTACAGTCCTGCTTACTGAAACACATACTGTATTACAAGCAATATACAGTAGACCATTAACTTTTATGTAAAATTCTGGTCCACTGGATAGAGATGATAATTTACATCCAATGTTCCAAAAAGACATAACTCCCTATGACTTTTATTTTGAGTTTTGATCAGGAGTTCATGAGACTCTGTTCTAGTACAAAACATATCCCTGTATTTGAGTAACAATGTCCTTTGATGTTAGACTGGACCCTGGCTATTAATATAATCTTTTTTGGAGGAAATGTGAACACCAGTCAGCCATAACTTGAAAACCTAATATCGTGTAGTCCTCATTGTGCTGCAAACTAAACCCTCTGACCTTTGTTGTATCTGGCACCAAGACGTTAGAAGCCTCCGTAGAGTCTTTTGAAGGTGAGGTAGGGCCTTCATGGATCGGACTTTTATTTTCAGCACATCCTCCAGCTGGTTATTTAGATTGAGATCTGATTAATCTGAAGGTCAGGACAACTCCTTGAACTTTGAACTCTTAGTCATGTTTCTTAAACCTTCACTGAAAAATGTTTTCAGTATGATAGGTCACATTATTGATCAGACTAGTCCATCTTCTTCCATTGCTCCATATTCCGAAACACTCCTCAAGATATGCCATTTCTTAGATGCTTTGACCCATTTGTCTAGCTATGACAATATGACCCCAGTCGTTTAGGTCAATACTCTTGCCAGTTTTTACTGCTTTGAACACAACAACTTTAAAAAAGACTGTGTACTTGCCACCAAAAATATGCAGCGCCTTGATTTCCTTGCTACAATATACGGTTATTCACCTTACCTGTCAGTAGTTTAATGGTTTGGGCTCATTAATATAAATACATAATGCAACTCTCCCGAGAAATTCATAAAAATATAGCAAAGGTTGATAAATTTTAACCAAATTCCCAGATTCTGACAGTCCACTTGATCCACGGGTCCTCCAACCTACTACATTGATATGTTGTACCCTCTAATAGTTGGTTTAACACCTTCACTACATTTTTTTCTGATTGTATAGCTGTGTGGGTATTTGGCTCCTGGAAAAAAATTGATACAGGTTTACAGCTCCTGCCTAATACTTAGACAATGTAATTCAGACTAGGCAGTCAGAGGATGCACCAGATTTTTCAGTATTTGGTACATCTTTCAAAACATTGGACACTTTGGGTATGTTCACACGGTATCTTTCAGGATGTGTTTCGGGGCGTAATTGCACTGCAGTGTGCCTGTGCCCCAAAATCCGGCCTGTAATTACGTGAATCATATCACTGCTGTCTTTCCCGTCGTCTATTGAATGCCGGCAGAATAAAGTGACATGTCACTTCTTCCTGCGTATACGTGGCATAATAAAAATGAATGTCGGCAGGCCCTCCTGCGCTTTAGGCCATGTTCACACGGCTTAAAATGGGCCGTATTTCGGTCCGTAATTACGCGCCGAAGTGCGCCAATTACGGGCCGAAAACGGCCCATTCATTACGGTAATTCACAGTTCTCATAGAGAACTATGGATTACGTCTCCTCTCCCCGCCCGGCGAATCCGCCGGGCGGGGAGATAATTGACATGTGAATTACTAGCGGCGTATACGCGCCGCTGGCAATTCAAGTCAATGGGCCGGCGAAGTGCCGGCCCCCCGCTCACTCCCCCGCTCCCGCCCCGCCCCCGTCCACACGGCGTAATTGCGGGGCGTAATTACGTCCCGCAATTAAGCCGTGTGAACATGGCCTTAGAAGAAACGTCTGGGCAGCGCGTTCTTCTAAACGCATGGCGTCTTGTGGCGCGCACAGGTACGCCGTGTGAACATTTTGTCCCGCTTTGACTTTACACATTTTGTATCAGTATTTTTCCGCACATGGTAGCATTTTAAGATACGCTCATTCTGCTAAACTATGCCTCTTTTCTACTAAATCGCTCATGTTTATATTCTGTTGCATTTAGCTTGGAAAATCTCACTCCGTATAATTGCATCAGATTATCTGGTCTCATCCCAAATTTCAGCATACATACAACTTTCATGCACAATGGGGAAGATTTACTAAGCAAACTGCACCAGAATGTTTGCTAAAACTGTGTCAAAAAACTAGTGTACATGATGCACATCAGCTTTATTATATGTCTGGAAACTTTTGGCATCTCAGTAGAGGGATCTGAAAAGTGTCTAGAAAAATGGACATGCACCAGATATACTAAGGGTATGTTCACATAGAGTTTTACACGCTGAATAAACGGGCCAAAACCATTCTCAGACCAGCTTCAAATCTTCCTTCATTGACTATAATGTAAAACATGTCTTGCTCTTCACATGAAGAGTATTTCACAAACCTACTTGCGAGCGTTTTTTTTTTTTTTGGATGCATACGGCTGTAAAAATAAGTAACGTCAATTCTTGAGATGTTTCGCTGGTAAAATTCCTATAGGAAACAGTGGGGATAGAATTTAAGAATACGTTTAAAAATACACTCCAAAATATGCCTTGAAAGACGCCTCTAATCAGGTGTTTTTTTTTTTGAAGTGTAAATTTTTTCTGCAAAAAACGCTGTGTAAACATACCCTAATAATGTAAGCCATCAATTTGGCAGAAAAATAGTGCAACATAAGATAACCAAGAGGTGGTATAAAGAAGGGAAAAATATCTACCCTTTCCATCACAAAAGCATAGAATCTACGTTTATGGTCCCTTAAATTAAAGATTGTATTAAATGTTTCCTAAAGTTTTTTTTTTTTTATATACCACAATGTACTAATTATAACACCATTACACTATGCATAGATTTCTTTTATTGATTTTTTTTATTGTATCTTATGTTAAAGAGGTTGTCAATTAAAAAGAATAAATAAATACACAACACTGGTGCAATGGTGGGCAGAAAAAAAAAAAAAAAACCTGATACACGGCTGTCCGCTACAATTATGGAGCTTCTGGCGATCCATTCCTTGTAAATCTAAGTGAATGGCGCCTCCTCTCTCTATCGGGACGAGAACCCAGAAGTCAAGAGGAGTGGATTGCTGGGAGCTCCAGAGCAGCACCAGCAAGTATCAGTGTTTTTTTTTAAAAAAAACCTTTTTTGCTCACCCTGACCCCAATGAGCTGTAATTTTTTTTTTAATGAACACCCCCTTGAATGTGACTTTTTTTTTTGGGGGGGGGCGGGGAGGGGGTATTCTGTTTTGATGCTTATGCTTTATGTAATACATTACTGAATGTCCTGTGACTTTCTATACTTTAATGCTGTGTCCACTGCACACAGTCATTTTTCAGAATTTTTCTTTTAATAAAAACACTTAAAAAACTACTTAAAACTGGTCCCATAGTCACCACATAAAATCTCTTCTGCTGTTTTTTTTTGCTGGTCGTTTTTTTTTAAACGTTGAAAAAAAAACGACTCGGCAGGCAGAACATTTACTATTGGAGTCTATGTAAAGTGCTGGACGTTTTTTGGCGTGTTTTTTGGTGTGTTTTTTGCAGAAATACACAGCAAATCTAATGCTCTGCATTTCTTAAAAAAAAAAAAAAAACCTGCAAAATAATGCGCAGCAAAACGCAGGCAGTGAACGAAAAAAAACTCAGTTTTATGAACGTCTTTAGGATTTTGTTTTCAGGTAGTTTTTTGTCCACTGCCGTGTAGACATAGCTTAATACGAAAGCTAATTGTTTTTGGAATTTGTAGTCCAGCTGGTTCATGTGTGGCATTCATACAGGGACTATGTTGGATTTACCCTGTTGCATAAAAATCAAAGTTTTCAGTACTGCAGACTGTATAGGAACAAACAGCAACTTTGAAGGTCACAGATACAGAACATGATACATTTGTGTCCATACGCAAATGAGTGTTTTATTCAAAACTAAAAATCCTTTTCATGGTTCCACCACCGAATTTCTTTTTGAACATATATTACCATTCTCTTTGGATACTAGGTGCTCGTAAAACTGTAGATTTTTATGATAATGCAGGGCTGAGATTGTAAGTATAAGGCTATGTTCACACATCTTAATTGCGGGACGTAATTACGCCCCGCACTTACGCCGTGTGGACGGGGGCGGGGCGGGAGCGGGGGAGTAAGCAGGGGGCCGCACTTTCGCCGGCCCATAGACTATCACTGCTAGCGGCGCGTATACGCCGCTAGAAAGTGACAGTTGAATTATCTCCCGCCCGGCGGAGTCGCCGGGCGGGGAGAGGAGACGTAATCCATAGTTCTCTATGAGAACTGTGAATTACCATAATGAATGGGCCGTTTTCGGCCCGTAATTGGCGCACTTCGGCACGTAATTACGGACTGAAATACGGCCCATTTTAAGCCGTGTGAACATGGCCTAAGATTGCATGAAAGTGTTTTTATAAAACGTATAGGAAACCTGATTTTAGATGAAAGAGTTATTCAGTGAACTGGAAAATACAAGTTTGAGGTTTGAGCCGCTTTGTAAATCCACCAATATTTATCTGCTCTTGGCTACTTACAAATGAGAAAATGTTTTAAATAATTCTGTGCTATGGTAATGTACAAAGTCAGGCATATTTTAGTGCATTGGAATGACCAGTATAAGAACACTTTACTACCCTTAAATATCTGCCTATTGCTTGCGTGATTCTAAACACATTTGCAAACACAATCTATAAAGCTCAATACGTTGGTTGGAAATATATTAGTCTGGTTTTTAGGTGCCTTCCATAACATACCGTATTATAAAATTAAATTGTTAATTATGTTCCGTTCCCTAATGAATTCTAAGCAGCTAAATTAGTACTGTGCAAGATTCCTCTGAATTATCTGCAACCTATTAGCAAAGAAGTGGATCTACCATTAACCTTCATTGAGCAAGTGATTATACATACCTAGCTTTAAAGGGGTTTTCTTGCCACAAAGACCATATCGGTAATGATGGGGACAGTAAAAATAATCACTTTTGCAATTGGTTTGCATTACCTAAATCATTTACTTTAGCAGCTATGAGCTAATCTGTGTGTTCTACACCTAAAATTGCAGCCTTGGGTCGGGCCATGCCCCATGCAGTAATTGGCTGTCCTGCATTCTCTGTGCTCACTCCCCTGTGTGAAACAGCTTGCCTGTGCTTCTTGTAGTGATGGCTCTAATGGCTGTTGTGCTCCTCTCACAGTGATGGCTCTAATGGCTGCTGTGCTCCTCTCACAGTGATACATGGAAAAAAACTTTGAGATTCTTAGTTCACACGTTTTGATCAAAAGATGTTTATGCCACCCCCAACTTACAACGGGATCTCAAGGCAGGTGGTCCTACTCTATCTAATATCTCTCACTAGAGCCAAATTCGGACTTCTCAGTGGGCCAACCGACCTCCATAATCCAGAGCGAAAAATAAAAACAGGCACCAACCTTGCACGCATACTGCACTGATATAACAAGCTGTGGAGGTGGGCGGGGTGCAAGAAACCAAAATGGAGGCATCTATTCCTTCCTCAATAATCTAAAGCAATATGTGCCAAATACAATGTATAGTTCTGCACAAAAAAACATTTCTGAAAAACACAATGTGAACCTGGGTGGCACTGGCTTGACTGCGGTGTGTGTGTGTGTGTTATATATATATAGATATATATATATATATATATATATATATATATAAATATAAATATATATATATATATACACATATATGTATATGTATGTATGTTACAATACCAGTGGCACACTGGTGATAGCTCTAATGGCTGCTGTGCTCCTCTCACTGTGATGGCTCTAATGGCTGCTGTGCTCCTCTCACTGTGATGGCTCTAATGGCTGCTGTGCTCCGCTCACTGTGATGGCTCTAATGGCTGCTGTGCTCCGCTCACAGTGATGGCTCTAATGGCTGCTGTGCTCCGCTCACAGTGATGGCTCTAATGGCTGCTGTGCTCCGCTCACAGTGATGGCTCTAATGGCTGCTGTGCTCCGCTCACAGTGATGGCTCTAATGGCTGCTGTGCTCCTCTCACAGTGATGGCTTTAATGGCTGCTGTGCTCCTCTCACAGTGATGGCTCTGATGGCTGCTGTGCTCCTCTCACAGTGATGGCTCTGATGGCTGCTGTGCTCCTCTCACAGTGATGGCTCTGATGGCTGCTGTGCTCCTCTCACAGTGATGGCTCTGATGGCTGCTGTGCTCCTCTCACAGTGATGGCTCTGATGGCTGCTGTGCTCCTCTCACAGTGATGGCTCTGATGGCTGCTGTGCTCCTCTCACAGTGTTGGCTCTGATGGCTGCTGTGCTCCTCTCACAGTGATGGCTCTGTTTTCTGAGAGCTATGTTTACCGTAATTATCAGACGTATTTCGGGTCGAATTGCAGTGCAATTACGCCCTGAAATATGTCCTAAAAGACGCCATGTGAACATACCTTAAGACAGAAACAACTCAAGATGCCTGCGAAAGCCTGTAGTGAAACAATCCCTTTAACCTCTTAGTCCTGCAGTGATTTTGTTTACATTACATTCATTTTTTTGTCCCCACCTTCCAAGGGTCATAACCTTTTTAGCTTCCTCCTCCCCCGGTTATCAAGACCCTCTATCTGGCGCGAAGTCTCGCGCAGGACTTTAGCTTGATTATTATATCATCATGGGCCTCTTCTAGGCTGTCCACCCTATCCGCTATGTGAGTCAGGTTTTGCTCTCCGTTTTACATGCATCCTTTTAAAATCTTCTTTAGTGGGGAGATACTGTAAATAAACTTTCCAGTCTGTCTCCCGATGTTGATACCCTGTTTCCCCGAAAATAAGAGATCCCCCGAAAATAAGACCTAGTCCATTTTTTTTTATGCAATTCAGAGTTTGGCTGCTTATGCTGATATTTGTGATGAAATCATTACAGTATATTAATGCATGTTGATTTTGTCCCTGCCGCAATATGCCCGACAGGAAGCTGTGCCACGTCCTTCCTCCCGCAGCAGCGGAATGCTGCTTGACTTCTTCTATCCCTGCACGCTGACTCGGTATTTCAGGTCTCTGATCGATCCCATGGGTAGCTGGGATACTTAGGCTGCCGTTCCCCTACAGTATCAGTGGAGAATGCCAGGTTCTTGCTGATGGCGCCGTGTCTCTCTGCTCACGGCCAGCGGAGCTCCAGTTTTACGCGGCCATCTTGGGCAACAGCCAGACATGCCCCAAGAGTCCCTTTTTATGTTTATGTAGAAACCTTCTATCCTTTAAAAGTAGAGGATGCACCCTTGTTCTCGATACAGTCCTGGGTGTAAATGGATCATGGAAGAGATCTCTGTATTGACCCTTGATATATTTATACATATTTATTATGTCACCCCGAAGCCGTCTTTTCTCCAAACTAAATTTCCCTAATTTTGCTAATCTTTCTGGCTATTGTAGTCTTCCCTGTCCTTTTATTACTTTCAGAACATGTTCAAGCTCTATTATGTCTTTCTTGTGCACTGATGCTCAAAACCATACACAATATTCCATGTGTGGTCCGACCAGTGATTTATATAATCATTTTCCTTGGCAGCTGTTGTCTGACACTGGTTGCTAAAACATTATCCTCTGTTGTGTTGATTACTTTACAGAGCTTTGTATCATCTGCAATCCCTTACACAATCCCTGTGTAAGATCATTAATGAAAATATTAAATAGGATAGGGCCCAATACTGACCCCTGTTGTACTCCACTAGTAAATGGGATCCAGTCTGAGTATGTACCGTTAATCACCACTCTTTGTTTTCTATCACTAAGCCTGTTACCCACTTACAAGCATTTTCCCCCAGTCCAAGCATTCTCATTTTACTTACCAACATTTTATGTGGCACCTTATCAAATGCTTTAGAAAAATCTATATCAAGTCTAGAACTAACTTCCTCATAGAGGCTAATGAGATTAGTTTGACAGGACCGATCCTTCATAAACCCATGCTGGAATGGAGTTATATATTCATTCTCAGTGAGATACTCCAGTCTAGAATCTCTTAGCAAACCTTCAAACATTTTACCTACCACAGAGGTTAAACTTACCAGCCTATAGTTTCCAGAATCACTTTTTGACCCCTTTTTGAATATTGGCACCACATTTGCTATGTGCCAATGCTTTGGAACATACCCAGTTACTATGCAGTCCATAAATACGAATAATAGGGGCTTGTCTGATATTAATCTTTTTATATTATTGTTATGGAGTTTACTGTGCAATATAAGTGACATGTTCTCTTTATTTCCCAACTCAGTATGATTCCAGTGCTATCAAATGTTTATAGTTTTTATTATGTTTGACTACATAAAAAATATATATATATATTTTATTTACATTTTGCTTGGCAGCACAATTTCCTGAAACCAATAACTGTTATATTTTTCCATGTATGATTAAGAGTGGGGGGCTATATTTTTGTGGGCTGAAATGTAGTTTTTATTTGTACCATTTTGGGATGCACATGACTTACACATTTTATTCAATGACCAAGAAAGCATAAATAATATTACTTTTTAATAGAATGGACTTTTGAAGATGTTGCAATACAAATTCTCTTTTTACTTTTTTTATTTTATTTACAAAGTAGCAAAAGGTAGAAGTTCTTAACTTTTAATATTTTCTGTTAGTTTTTTTTTTTTGTTAGACTATAAGAAGATTAGCACAATGGCAGCCAAGAAGGCCTTTGTTAGGTCCCTGGCTGTCATGACAACTAGTCGGCACCCGGAGATTGCGTCACAGTGGGGAAAAATCAGGGTTCGCAACAGATCATGGCCCAGTTGTCACCTAACAGTGGCATCTAAATAGCTAGATGGCCATGATCTGAGTTATCCCCAATGCCGACCACAAATGGAAGTCCTGGCTATAATGGACCTGTGAGCACGTGCCATACTCCCTTACCGACGTGATAGCACAAATGTATGTCTAATGGGCAGTAATGAGCTACAGCTTGAGACCTGAAGAATTTATATGACAAGACGTCAGGGCACTTGCATCTTGGATTCCACTAAATCTTCTGTGTCCAATGGGTTCTGTTGTTCAACCATGATGGCTTAATTGGCTGCTGTTGTAAACTAATGTAATTTTTATAAAATTAAAGATGGTTTTTATGCCAACACTCAGGTTGCTATGTTCATGATTCGAGTTCATTACACAGTGATGCATTTGTAGCTTTGAATTATTTATTTTTTTTTTATTGCTTAAAGCAATTGGTTTAATACATAATCTATTCCTCTTTAGAAACACAGTGGGAACCTGAAAACCCTCAAACCTGTGAAGCTTGATGGAGAGGTAAGCCAGTACGCCAGCCTCTTAAAATAATAAGTATTAACTATGAAGCACAGGATGATGTCTCACACTTTTTTAGAAATCTTGATAAGTATTGTTATTAATTTTTACTTTAGTGTATTTTGTTTTTAGCAGAAAAAAAGTCAAATTGTTAAAGGGAATCTGTTGGCAATTTCTTTTTTACTTAGTAAAACAAGGCACTGATACATATTCTTTTCTTCTTGGTCGGTTTTTTTTTGTGATTGTAGATTTCTAAATTCGGTTGTCTGTATATGATTAGGGTGACATCTTTCTTGGCTGCACTGAGATACTTTACAGCAGCTTCATGTACATAGGATCCTGTGAACTGGATCAGCCCCATTGACTGCTATAGGAGAGTTTTCTAGGCATCCGTCTGTGACTTGGGAAGAAGTCACTATGCAGGGAGAGGGTGAACTGTGACTATCTCCTATTGTGACTGGTGGATCCTGTGTTATCTATACACATTGGTGGGACCTTTCAGAGTAACCCTGCTTGTCCTGATCATGAGCAGACTACTAAAAATCTCTCGCTACAGAACAGGAGGTGTTAGACTATTATTAGGCCTACTGGCCACAGTGAAAACTGCAGGACTTAAGAATTTTTTTTAAAATATTGAAAGTGATATATATGGAAAATTTAAAAAAAAAACTAAAAATTCTTAAAAAATGTGTTTAACATAAAATGTGAATTGAACAAGAAGTCATTTTTTGATGACACATTCCCTTTAAGGTCTGATACTGAATAGCACTTATGCCAAAGTGCAAACCTAGATGTGATTTCCAAGGTGGACTGCGCTGTATTTGTGACTATAAATACCTCTGCAATCCCACCACCTCGAACTGTATTGGAAGATGGCAAGATGTCTTGACCTTCAGTTATACAGCCAGCTTTTCATCTGAGGCTTGTGATAATAATCAAGTGAGATTTATCCAACTGTACAACACTTTAAATGAATGTATTTCTTACAGGAGCAGGCGAAAATTTCCAAGATAGGATTAGAGCTGCGTCTACTTACCTCCGATGTGGATTCCGAAGCAGAGAAATGGGAAGATCAGGAGAATGATTTAGTAAGGCATGGGCAGACCATGTCCAGTATGGCTTACACAATGTACCTATTCACAAGGTATGCATACATTTCAGGTTAACTTTTTGCATAAGAATATCATTCAGAATCCATATTTATGTGGTGTAGCTCCATGTTGTAAACCATACCGATCTTTATAAAAAATAAATCCCACCACTGGATGTAGTGCAACCAGAAATGTTTGTAATCTGCATACTTTGTATCAAATTACTTCCTCTTGCTGGTTTTTGTAAGGTCAAGTTCATACAACAGATTTGCAGCATATTTTGCCTTCGACTCCAAGTTAAAATCCACTTTCAATCTGACTCCCATTCATTTGAACTGGCAGCAGTATGAACTCCAGTGTGGATTTTCTACACCACCGATTTCAGATCCGTGGTGTAGAGAGAAAAAAAAATGGACAAATCCAATCTTTAAATCGCATCTTACTCGAATTCTGCTTCAGCAGGCGTGACGCAAATTAACCCCATTGAAAAGGGGCTAACACCTCCAAATCGGAGGTGAAAATCACCTCTGCAAAAATCAAGGTGTTGCTTTGGGTTTCTGCCGAGGATTTCCAAAAGGAAAAACCTGGCCGGTGAACTTAAATTTTCTCATCCTATGTTTGTGGAGAGTAATAGTAAGTTGATATCCCCTTTTTGCTGCTTCCTCTCTACTCCATGCTGTTCCATTGAAAAGTTTCAGCTGCAACCCCCTTCTTATTTCTGGTTATTATCAACCTTTTATTAGTGGTTAGGGTGTGTCCACAAGGCAGTATACCAATACCGGATGGCTTCTGATTAAAGAATCCAGTCAGTATTTTGACAGCGTTGATGTGGTTTTGGGGGACGGTTCTGTCCGCAGTTTGTGGATTCGACTGTCCCTCTCAACTACTGACATGTTCCTGTACTGTCCGAAAACGGGCGGAAGAATGAACATGTCCTAAGTTTTTTTGAACACCATTGGTGTAAAAAAAAACTGTCCGGCAGAAAATCCGTTCAATGGGGACTTCTGAACAGGTCTATCAGGATGGTTTACAGACTGCTTTCAAATCAGAAAACGGTTTGTAAATCTGACCAAAAATCCTGCCGTGGGGACAAGCCCTTACTGTTTTACATTAAACAGTTTCTGAAAACTTAGGCAATCTACAGGTGGGAATATAGACTGCTGGAAACTGAGAAAGATGTCACTTTTCAAAGTTTAATATATTCACACAAATCACTGATTAATGCAGAAGTAAATAATAAAGCCCAGAACCTTTTAAAAATGCAGCATGTCTTTATAAAAGATATTGTGACCATAAAAGCATGGTTCATAGCAATACAGACTTACACAAGCCTCGTGAAAAAAAAAAAAAAAAAAAGCAATTCCATGGCAGCACTTCAAGAAAACCTTGAACTTCTGCTGTGTATTCTCACTTTGTATGCAGAGGATCTTGCCGCACAACACAGTTTCTGCATGGAATCCGTGTCAAAAACAACATCATTATGTTACATTTTTAAGTTCTGTTCTAGACGAAGTTCACAATGACTTCAAGGGTTTTGTACGTTCAGGAAAAGATCTCAAACACATGGGTGCTTAAAGCTATATACATTGGGTTGCAAAAGTATTTATACCCCTTAAACTGTTCCTCGTTTTTAAATGTTACCCACCGACAAATGTTTTTTATTGATATTTTATGCAATAGAGCAACACAACATAGCAAGTATTTATGGAGTGTAAAGAAAATGATACGATTTTCCAAATGTTTGCAAATTAAAAAACTGAAAAGTGTTTGGTGCATATGTATTCAGTCAATACTTTGTAGGACCACCTTTAGCTGCAATGACAGCTTCAGTCTGTTGGGGTACGTCTCTACCAGCTTTGCATATCTAGAGGCTGGATTTTTTGACCATTCTTCTAAACAAAATAGGTATAGCTCAGTCAGATTGGTTTTTGAACAGCAATTTGCAAGGCACGCCACAGATTCTCAATGGGATTTAGGTCTGGACTTTGATAGGGCCATTTTAACTCATGAATATGCTTTGATGTTAACTATTCCATTGTAGCTTTGGCTGTATGTTTAGGGCTGTTCTGCTGGAAGGTGAACCTATGCTCAGGTCTCAAGCCTTTTGCAGCCTCTAACAGGTTTTCCTCCAGGATTGCCCTGTATTTAGCTTCTTCCATTTTCTCATCAACTCTGACCAGCTTCACAGTTCGTGCTGAAGTAAAGCTTCCCCTTGTTTTGGTAGGTTGGCAGTTGTGCTCTACTCCTTTCATTTACGGATGATGGGTTGAGCAGTGCTCAATGAGATGTTCAGAGCTTGGGCTATTTTTTTAAAACCTAACCTAATACCTAACCTATAAAGGATTACTGGATTTAAAGCATGTCTGTGGAGCCTCATGTTCATAGAATGGTGAGCTGGATCTCTTCTGTATGTTTTTATCACAGTACAGGGTCTGCTGAATACATATGCAATTTCAGAAATTTGGAAAAGCAAGTATCATTTACTTTAAACTTAACAAAAACTTGCTACTTTCTGTTGCTCTATCATGAAATATCAATAAAATTACATTAAGTTTGTCTGTAATGATTAAAAATGAGGAACTGTTCAAGGGTATGAATACTTTTAAGAGTCTACCAGCCCCATTGTTGCCAGTGAATATCCATCTTAGTTAACACTACTGTGACACTGATGTGTCAACCTTTCTGACATTACTGCGGGCAGTTGGTTGGCCACCTCGATCAAATTTTAGGGCAACATGTCACTGCTACAATAGTGTAGGTGACAGGCAGAGAAACAGAGACCAACTGGATTTGCTGTGGATTTACACACAGTCTGCAACAGATTACAGTACCAGCCATGTGGATGGGATTTTTTTTTTCACAAACTTAAACAAAAAGTAACATCAATTTACTTCCATGAATAAAAAGTAATATACAAAACAGTAGAGAGAAACCTAATCCTCAAAAGAAATGCAGAATTTACCTAGTATACAGGCAAGCATAACGAGGCTTATACTTTACTGATTTGCACCATTTATACTTATTGGTTGAATGGCCTGGTTACTGGTTATTCTCCAAACATGTCAACTAAAAACGTTACTTTCATACCTTTAGATCAGGGGTCTCAAACTGCGGCCCTCCAGCTGTTGGGAAACTACAACTCCCATCATGTCCACTGTTATAGATTATACAAATGCATGATGGGAGTTGTAGTTTCCCAACAGCTGGAGGGCCGCAGTTTGAGAACCCTGCTTTACATTTATCACAAGATTCACTTACATACTGGAAATCAAAACAACCTAACTAAACCTAACCAAATGCTTAGTTAAGAGAAACCTGGAAGGCCAGACAGACAGTATCCTCGTGAGATGAGAACTTATATACTGTACTGTTCCAAACTGGCATCTATCTCCTGTCCGAAGGAGATCAATCCATGTCAGTGCTTCTTGCCCTATTCCTGTAAAATTATCCACCCTTAGTGAACCTGCCAAGGATGTCAAATATCAAAAGGTAGATTATAGTGAATGGGACTTTTTATAAATCTCGTGCTCACATGGTGGAAGTTCATCTGCAGTGTGGATTTTGAAGTCTGCAGCATGTCAATTTTTATCAAGGATTTACTGCGGATTTTCCTCATTGACTTTCCAATTCTGCCCGTGAATTTTTTGCGGAAATTTTTTGCAGCAAACCTGTACTGTGTGCATTCACACTTTCTGGTTTCCTATCCCTCTTTGCTTTTTAGGACTCAAACTACAGTGTAGCAGACATTGTATTATTATGTGGAGATATAGTATAATATATATCTAAATGTGCCAGTATGTTTTTAACCACCAAGGGTATGTTCATATAGTTTTTCTACAACGGCTTTTATAATTGTAGCAGAAAAGTGGATAGGACTGTAAGAAATTTCATCCACACACTGCCGAAAAAGTCTGTCCTAAATTGGCACATAAATTGATTTGCAGTGCACAACTTAAACCACCGCATGTTAATTTATCTCAGGGAAGTTGTGAAGTGAATTGCTGTAGTCCTTCCCCATTGTGCTGCTTATACATAGCACAATCTGCACATTCAGAGAGAAGAAAAGAGTTGAACTTTATATTTAAAAAAGAAAACCATATACTCGCCTCCATGCTGCTCCCATCGCAGTGCATCCCCCAGATTTTCTGCACCCCACAACCCATACACACATTTGGCAATCAGAGAGCAAGTATGGTTTCTGAAAGGTAAGTCCATTTTACCCCGTCTGAGGTCATTTGAAGCCATAAGGGTGCAGAAGAGACCGATATTTCTTCTTCCCCTGCAGGTTGCCAGCACGCCCCTACCTTTTCATGCTAGCTGAAGTGAATGTATATGCAGCCCCCACTACTTTAGCCACGGCTGGCCTGCGCTACGTCCTGTAGATGCAGTCACAGCGCAGCCAGAGCTGTGCTCAGTATTGTCGTTCTCCAGTTAGACGAGTATAGCTCGGGGTAATTGTAGGAATTTAAAGAGGCAAAGGACTAAACCTATAATAAAGGTTAATTTAATCAGTCTCTTTAAAAAATAAAAATAAAATTAAAGACTTAAATAGCTTAGCAGTATTCATTTATGGCTTTGAATGCACCTATAAGAAGTAATGTAATAATATGACACCCAAGTATCTGGCTGTGATTTTTATTTTATTTTAATACATTATGCAGTCTGTAATTTGAGCATTCAGGCAAGCTCAGGCTGTTTATCATGATATGTCTTAATGATTTACATTTTTGTACAACGAACGTGCATTGTGTGCCTATATGGCAGATAGAACCTGTGCAGTTCCCAATGTTAACAGCGAGTGGTGCTAGGAGGCTGCTTGATAGACTAGGTGCACTTATAGTCTGTTTTAAACATAGAGAATTTAGACAAATGTTGCTTATTGTTAAATATATTTATCCTGATTAAATAGATTCTGAACCTCTTGACAGCAAATGTTTACCATGTAACGTGATCTTTGTAAAATATTATAAGCTTTCTTTGGGACAGGTTACACACGGCTTCAGTTGAAGCCACTGCTATTGATGACATAATATATCAAGCCTCACAGAGGCTGTCCCTATGTTTCTTATGTAGTTATCTGCCAAGCAAAATGGATGATCTATGTAGGGCTGCACTGTTTAGCAAATGGGTAATTCCACAAAAAATCATGGGGGAAGTAGGAGGTGGCCAGGAAATGTGGAATAAGTGAATACTGGAAAGAGATGTATTATAAATAATGCACAATGTCCTTTTAGAAACTATAATCCATAATAAACTGACGGTGTGCCCTAAATGCCACTCCAAGGGCATGAATATGTGGCACTTCATATGGCTTTATTGATACAGATGTACATCCAAACTCATTGGGGTGTACGTGTCCCAATGGATCTGATGGTTATGCACTGTCTCACACAAACTATGTACTATACCATGAACATGCTGTATTTCCAGTAGTCATATGCAGCATGATGATAGGATGGATTCAATCTCCTGTCCCCAATATGAATGAAGTAATTTCCCAACTTCTGTTATATATGAGATTGGACAGACTGGAAACTTTGCAGTATAAAAAAAAAAGCTAAGCAAGTTTTCCATGAAATGGAAAATGTTTTATTAAAGACAAGGAATAGTGGATTTGATTACACTGTCATAAGCCCCCAGAGAGGCGTCTGATGCAGTGGGGACGGTGAATCTGGGACTTGTAGTCCCACAGCCAATGGATTGTGTTGTCACAGTGGCTGGAGTGCTGCACCCCAATCATTCTCCATAGGTCCACAACAATCATCAATAGGGGGGTTGCACTGATGTAGACAGTCTATGGCTTCTGGGGCACTCCTATAAAGGTAATGTCTGGGTGCAGGGGTGTGTGTGGGTGGTGCCCATGGTGTTAGTGCAATTGAAGGCAACCAGACACCATGCAAAGCACTTCTTTACTGAAAGAAATGTCAGCAGCAGTAAATGACAGGTTACAGTCTCTCTTTAGCTCTCTTAAGATGTAGTTGACGATGTTTGCACATGAGAGGAGGTTTTGTCCCCCTTTTTGTACTGTAAGCAGGTTTAGAGTCTCTAATGGTGGCTGGAGTACAGTTCACTCCTTACTGTATACAGAATCGATACGGGAAACATTCCAAGCAATGCTTCACTGGAGGCTTGTGGCAGCAAACTAAACGTACTCACAGGTTTTTGCCACCACCAGTCTCTATTGCAACATAGGGCAGACAAAATTTGTGACGTGGAAGTCCCCAGACCTCAACCCAATCAAACTCTTGTGGGTAGAATCGAAGAAAAAGCTGTATTCGTACCCAAGTGAGTTGACAAGTATGCACCAACATTGGGAAAGTGTTGTAGAAACCTGGGATCAGATTTCGGTCAAGACATGCTTGAATCTGATCCAGAGCCCAGAAGGATTCAGGCAGTATTGAACGCCAAAGGTAGATTTACAAAATAATAACAAAATAATAAAAATTAACATTTTGATTTTTAGGAGTAAAACAGTAACAATACAGTTACATGACAAGAATTTGCAGAACTAAGCAGATGCTAAATAGTTTCAAGTCAAACTTATGTATAAGATAGAGAAGATGATTGTCTATAAAATTATTGTAGTATCATGTTCAAAGCTGTAGTGGATGGTGAGATATGGAGCCTGATAAGTTCAAAAGATTGTTACCATTTGCTTGTCCATGTATGTTCTACCTAAATAGCTCGATTGTATCGTAAGGTGATAAAAAGCCTGGTACCATTTAACTACAGTAAAGCTATCACTTAAACATGTCCCATTTATGAGGGAGTGAGAGTCAGAGCTTTGGGAACTTGAGGAGTTGGCGCTTGAGCTTACCGACTCTACAGCCCTTTGTAGATATGCTCCCCTGCTGTACGATAAGCCGAAGAATGGCTTACAGACATCACACACCACTGTTGTGGTAAATCTTCCGCACAGTGTGTAATACAGCTTTCAAGTTCTTCAAGAGTCTTTTAATGATGATGTATATTACAAAACAAAATAATTCTCCACGATGCATTGTTTTAAACATGGTAACCAGAGTTTGTAGATCACACTGTTCATGACCTGTCCTTTGTTCTGCAGGGGAGAAGGGTTACTAAAAACTACCCAGGACTTATTTTATCAAGCAGAGGTAAGTCTGATGTACTTTACTCCATCTTTCATAATATGCACTGTTCTCATCTGTGCCGGTGGCTCCAATGTAAAAGGGGGTTTGAACTCTGTAAAGCAGCTTTTTTTTATCGTCAATATCATTGGGGGACACAGCACTTTGGGTACAGGCCCTCACTCTAGCAGGCTGACACTAGGCGGAAGCCAAACGTGTTGGCTCTGCCTGGACGCACAATATCCCTCCTAGTGACGCCAGGCTACTCTGTTTTAGCCTAGTGTCCGTAGAAGCAAGACACTGCTCTGCATGTCTGCTGCATAAAGCAGGAGTGGAGAACTGGAGCCTTCTGGGGTTAAAGTCCTGGGCAGCTGATGCAGCTTCCAAAAGGACTATTACTGCGCCTCCACTCCTTGGGAAGCATCTGGATGAGATAATCTCAGAAGCTATGGGTGGCCGCAGTTCCTCAGAACCACCCAGCATGGCAGTTGTGTAATAATTTAGGACCAGCGTTTCTAAGGGTTCAAGAGACCATCTGCTAAGGCTGCACATTCCTGGCAATTTCACCCCAAATCGTCCAAGCCTCCCTTGGCTTCAGGGTTTTCCACTATCCAAAGGTTTCTCTCGGGTGGGGTGGATGGGCACCTTCTCTAGTTCCAGATGGTCTGGCAGACCCGGGTCAACGTGATTTGAGTTCAAGAGGTGGTCTCATCAGGGTACAGGATCAACTTTTTATCCGTTCCCTTACCTTGATTTTCTCGTTCTTTTCTGGCTAATTCTCTTGTCCATGTGTTAGCTTTTTCCAGGCAATCCATGTTCCTTTGCAGGGCATAATTTTGCCAGTCCCTGACTCATTTTCAGGGATTTTATTTAAATTTTTTTTATGGTTCCCAAAGAACTGTCTGTCAGACCTATTTGGGATCTCAAGGAGCTTGACCGTTATGTGCGCTGCATGGAGTTTCTCCAGTTGTTAATTGTGGCTTTAGAGCAGGACGAATTTCTTTACATCACGGACGTCGGAGATAATTACTTGCACGTCCCACCAGCGTTTCCTTCGTTTTGTGGTGAGTTTACTGCATTTCTAGCTTGTCCTTCTGCCGTTGGGCCTCACCACAACGTTAAGGGTCTTCATCAAGGTCCTGGCACTAATCATGGCAATTTGTCGCATCAGGGATATTGCCATCATACCTTACCCTGGGCGATCCTCTTGTGAAGGCACCAACCTGGACAGCATCAGGTTCCTCCTTGGTGCCTTAACATGATTGGGGAAGCTGGTCAACTATGACAAATCTTGCCTGGTCCCGTCCCAGCACACGGAATTCCTGGGCTTAATTCCCGACATACATTCAGCCAGATGGTACCTTCCGCCAGAGAAGATCCAACTCTTACAGTCCGGCATTTCTCCTTTTTGAAAACCCTCCTCATATACCCTTTGCACTTGCATGCGAGTCCTGGGCAGGATGGTTGCAACTTTAAAAGCTGTGTCGCCCACACAGTTTCATTCTTGCCTCTTCCAGTGGGCCATTCTAGCTCGCTGGGACGGCTATTTTCTCTGGACAAGAAAATTCTGCTTCCATCCCAAGTTGTCGATCTCAACTGGTGGCTATTTTCACCTGCGCTCCTTCATGGGAAGTTTTTCCGCCTCAGTGGCGGATCACCCTGAATGCTTGCACCTCGTTTTTTGGCCCCCAGATGACTGGGTTTGTGGTCCCCAAAAGAATCCTGTCTGCAGATGAATGTCCTGGATCTCAGGGCCATATTTCTAGCACCATCGCAATGGTCCCCTCTTCTCTAGGGTCATCCAGTTTGGATTCTGTCTGATAAAACCACTGCGGTGGCTTACCTGAATCATAAAGGAGATCCTGGGTGCCTCAAGGATCTTTTGTCGGGCAGAATGCTCAGTTCCGTTCCTGTTAGATTTTCATTTCAGGAGTGGAGAACCATATCGCCAATCTCCTCAGCCAGACATTTATGAATCCCTGGGTGTGGTCTCTACTGCCAAGGCCCTCTGGCTCTCGCTTTGGACATACTGATTCTTGCATGAAGTCTGTTTGAACAGGTGTGATCTCTCAGGTTCTGTGGTTTCAACCATTATTCGGTCCCGCAGGCCTCAATCTGCCCGTATTTATTATCATACCTAGAAAGCTTTCTTTGCCTGCAGTGAGCTGCATGGATTTCACCCATTGGGTAATTCTACCCCGCAAGTACTTTTATTCCATAGATCATGTCTGGAGCGGGTCCTTGGCCTTTGAAAAGGTAGATTTCTGCCCTACCTGTTCTTTTTCAGCACACTTTGGCCTTCAGGCCTTAAGTGTGAACTTTTTTGCAGTGGGTTGCTCGCTCTGTCCCACCTGTTTGTAGGCCTATCGAGCCATGGGACTTAAATCTGGTTTTGAGGGCCATGCAGTCTCCACCTTTTGAACCATTGCGGGAAGTTCCCCTCAGTTTGCTTTCTTGAAAGGTGGCCTTCCTTGTGGCCATTACATCCAACGTCGAGTGTCTGAACTGGCGGCTTCCTTTTTTGGTTCTTCAGAAGAACAAGTTCGTCCTACGCCCCATGCCTTCATTTGTCCCTAAGGTGGTCTCCTCGTTACACCTCTATGAGGGCATTTTTGAGGGCTTTTTGCCCCTTGCCCTCTCATCCTCTAGAGCGGTCTCTGCATTGTATGGATATTGTCAGAGCCGTCTGGATCTACCTCACGGGCACTAGCTCTTTCAGATGCTACGGCTCCCTGTTTGTTGTTTCATAGGATCCTTGTAGGGGCTTTGTAGTCTCTAAAGCCACTAATGCCAACTAGATCCAGCCTTGAAATTTCAGAAGCCTACCGGTCCAGAGGTGAAACTCTTCCATTCCAGGTCATCGCTCATTCCACTCGACCAGTCGGTGCCTCCTGGGCAGTGTGCATCTTGCCTCAATGGGCTTCATAGGTTTTCAGGGCTGCGACCTGAGCCTCAGTTCATACCTTTACTGTCGTTCTACCAAATCTATATGGCTAAAGCAGGCCGTGGCTGTAAGGTACTTGAGGCAGTGGTTTGCTAATTGACTCGTACTGCTGTAAAAAAAATTTCTTTTTGTTTTTTTTCCTACCCTATGGGACTGCTTTTGGACATTTCAAGGTGCTGTGTCCATCAGTAATAATAAGTTTGGATTTTTTTACTTACCATAAAATCCTTTTTTAGTCTGATTAATTTGGGGACACAGACAACCCTTCCCTATTTTTTTCTTATTATTCTTACAATTATCATTTTCTCCTTGAAATTAGACTGTGGTTTATCCTTTCTACTATGGCTTTTGTACCAACTGAGTAGCCTAGGGTCAGGAAAAGGGATATAGTCCATCCATATAGAGCCAACACATTTAGATTCCTCCTAGTGTCAGCCTCCTAGGGCGAGGGCTTATATCCAAGGTGCTGTTTTCCCCAATGAATCAGACGAGAAAATGATTTTAAGGGAAGTACAAAAATCCAAATGTTTCTAGTCATTCATAGAGGTCTGCGCACACAGAGCCTCACTAATTTACAGCACAATTTCCTTTTAATAAGCTAACCTAGCTGTGTTTTAGGAGTAATTTTTTTTCCTCATCTCTATTTAGAAAATAAAAATGTCTAAAATCCTGCTGCCACGAAACCTAAATAGACTGACACTTTCTGTTCTGTAGAGATAACGTTTCACCTGTCTCCTCATTATCATAGGCTGGATTACAATGAAACGTGACACCATTGTGTAGCTGAGTTTTTCACCATTTTACAGTAGTCACATCTCCCTTTCCCAGATCTTAGAAAATACCTACAAGTCCCCATAGAAGTCAATGAATTGTCAATCTCTTAATGCTTCTTACAAGTAGCTTAGGCAAAGTGGCTGTCCCCATAATCATGTATAGAATATAGAACAAAAAAACTATAATAAGAAAATAATAAGAAAGATAAGAATGTGTATTAATATATCATTAAGTAATAAAAAAAAATATAGCATGACATCTTTTTGAGGAGAGAAGTGTAATTTTTACAGAGATTATCATGTGGTATAACAGATTTTTTTCCCCTTCAAGTCTGTATGATCCTAGCAGTAGGAAATATATATCGTTTTTGCTATATTGTTTTACTACTTACAAAATGTTATTGATCTTGGGTATTTAGCTTTATTTTTCCATCCATGGACTTATGTCTCATTCCTTTTTGCTGGGCAACACTTTTCACCACTGCCATTCTATGGTACATGCAACTCTTTGATCACCTTTTATAGTTCTGGCCTTTTTAATAGTGTTAAATGTAAATAAGATTCTATTTTCTGTGTCTGCATTTGTCAGTGAACTGCACTTTTGTCCATGGGTTTTCTCTGGTGTTACATCCATGTCCTATTTATTTGAATGACGCTAAGCTGCAATACCAGACACAGCTACTGAATAAATGTCATACTGTTACTGGCGAAAGCACAGATCAATTTCTCTTATCTGATACAACACCTTTAAAAGCTCAGTTTGTCTACCTGCAGATTACTATATATTTGTTTTGCTTTTTTTTTTTTTTCCTTAGGTTTTTGCAGCAGCTGCGTTAAAGCTTTCATCAATCCTTCACACTTTTTCTAATCAGGTACCTGAATACTAATAAAGTATGCACAGAATTTCTACAAGCATCTAGATATACAGTTAGGCTCTGTCCACACGACAAGTATTTCAAGTCGGAATCCACGTGGATTCCCACTTGAAATACTCTTCTAAAACGGAAAGAAAACCATTGCCATTGACCTCAATAAAAAAAAAATGCATTGTAGTTCACATGAAGCGTATTTTCGGTGGTCAATTTTCAGAACCAACACAGTAACAAATGATTGAACATGTTACTACTTTGGTCATATTCAATGTGGAAAACACGTGGAAATGTACTATTGATGTCAATGTGGATAGCTAAAAACCTCATGTAATACATGCCCAAAACATTTGTATGTGGTTTTTAACGTGTCCAAAGCCACATAGCAGTGCATGGGGACTCTTTTCTGACTCTAAACCAAATCTGAAAAATGACCCTAATTCCACATGCAATAAGCATGTAAAATAGTTGTTGCAGAGTCCGATGAGTATATTTTACTCGTCATGTGAATGTCCCCTTATCAAGACTGGTGTGCAGCAGACCTGTATGCCAGGCTGATAGGGCAATGTAGTGTTTATACAATACAGTGGACACTACTGAGCAACACAGGCTCATACTTAACTTGTTTCCGCATTCTATGTTTTGATTTAAAAAAAAAAAAAGAGTAAGGTAAGGGGGATATGACGATGAGAAAAAATATAGAAAGTAATAAGCATAAATTCTTCAGTTTCAAATGCTGTAATACAAATAAAATGTTAATTGTTATGCCTGGACCCGCATATGGTATACAGCTAAGTATGTGTATAAAACTCCAGATAGACTATAGTTTCATGACTTAAGGGCGAAAAGGAAACAACATGACAAGTAATCATAATTTCTTAATCTAAGTAAGCATCAGATGACGAACAAACCTTACAGTCAAATTAAAGACCAATGAAAAGTTTCAACTTTGGTCATCTTATGAAGATCCTATAAACAAAGTAATGGGAGGGAGGATGAAGTAAAAGAAAGGCTAAAGAAGAAAAAGAATATTTATAAAAATATTTAGTATTTGCCTGTTGTATTGCAAGTCTGGTTTGATTCACCATGGGAGGCCAAATGTTCTTAATATTGTGAGAAGCTATGTTTAGTCCAATTGAGCATACTGACCTTGCAGCACATGCATAAGGTCCTCCATCTGCATCATTTTAGTAACTTTCCCAAACCATGAAGATAGCAGTGGCAGCTTCAGAATGCAGGGATGCATTTTTTGCAGCATTCAGAAAATGTCACATATGGATTCTGCAGTGGCAGTAAGTCAGTAAAGGAGAACGAAGGCTCTTCAGTAGAGGCCATACCCGTTACTTAAAAAAAAGGTTGTTACATTTTGATCTGTTTCACAATGGAAAACCATCCAGCACGAGTACAGCATTCACTTCAGTAAAAGTGATCTAAATATACTGAGAAACTTGCTCCATTGCATGGCAAAATCATCAGTGCTCTAGGGCTTTAATACATTACAACTATGCTGCTCACTATAAATATACAAATATTACTATTTCACTGTACATTTTTTTGCTAGCTATACAGTGTTTAGTAAAATATCTTATTAATTTTTACTGCAGCTGGAAAAAGTATCTCCGTGGTTTACTCGTTCTTAAATAATATTGTATATGTTGCATCCTGACAGCTTGAAGATGATGACAAACCTTTACTCTTATTGGAGATTGAGAAACTAGTTCCACTGAGTCAGCAGCTTCAAATGACATCAAGAACTCCTGTCCATGGCAAAACTGCCACCTTCACCAAGGTACATGATGTGTTCTGAATTATGTGGAGTCTAGAATTGACTAGACAACTAGTTATATCAAGAAGTCTCCTTTGTAGTCACAAATACACTAGAAAAGTTTTGAGTTTTTCACTTTATATAAACATAGCCTGAGCATGTGCTAGCCCTCTTTCCTAGGAATGTACAGTTGGTATCTTGCATCAGGATTGATGCTTATCCTGGTATCTCACATAAGGCAATGTTGAGATCATACTGTGAAAGCAAGTTGATGCTATTGAAGAGCACATTATGATCAAGGTGGCCCTACAGAAACCAGATTCAAGTCTGGGGAATAAGCGGGCCAGTGTAGCCTTAGTCCTGCACTTCCAATTGTTGTACATTTGTAGCTGTGTAACATGTCACAATGCCTTACTTGAAGATCCTACCTACCCCAGGGAAGACGATCTACAAGGATGGATTCAAACCCGAATCACCTTCCACCTAGATGAGTGGGTCCAGAGAGCTCCACAAAAAAATTCCCCAAACCATAACCAGCTTATGTTATTCCTTTTGCTCCTGAAAGAGAGGCTGCCGCACAGCCAAACAGCATTATGGGAAAGGTTTCAAACTGAGTATTTTGAGTGAGTGAACGAGTCTGCGAGTGTGTTTTCCTTATAATTGTGTCAGTGTGGCGACTTAAGATTGAGAGACTTTAGATGTAGGGAGTTTAGAGGGCAAAGTAGTATACTGCTTTTTATAATTGTATTCATAGATCTTTTTGGTAACATCCCCATGAGTTCCAAGTTTGACAATGCAGTCCAGTGTACAACCTGTGCAATGTATGCCATCCTTGACCAACAGTTCGAGGGTCCATACTGCTGTGCAAGATGTGTGCGCACTGCACATTTAGAAACCCGGATCCTGGATCTAAATGAGCAAGTGGCGACACTGAGATCCATTGCCAACTTGGAAGTGAGCCGGCTGCCCGATGAGCACTCACTCGCAGGTGTAGATGCTAGGGAGGGTGGCAGCATGGAGGTGCAGGAACATGAGGCAGCTAGCTGGGTAACAGAAAGAAGGGTAGAGGGAAGAGTGTCAGGGAGGCTAGTCCTGATCTGGTACACCCCAACAAATTTGCAAGATTTGCAGATGATGGGGATATCAGCTCAGAAATAGCATTGTTGCAGCAAGACACTACCCCTATCTACTCCAGTAAGATGGGGAATAGGAGTGCAGGTCAGGCTAGACAGGTGCTAGTAGTTGGGGACTTCATTATTAGGGGCACAGGCAGGGCAATCTGCCACAAAGACTGGGATCGTCAAACAGTATGTTGTTTACCTGGGGCCCGAGTTCAACATATCGCGGATCGGGTTGACAGATTGCTGGGCGGGGCTGATGAGAATCCAGCTGTCATGGTGCACATTGGCACCATGACAAAGTTAGAGGTAGGTGGAGTGTCCTTTAAAATGATTTCAGGGACTTAGGCCAAAAGCTCTAGGCCAGGACCTCCAATGTAGTCTTTTCAGAAATATTACTTGTTCCTCGGCCACACCAGAGAGGCAGAAGGAGATTAGAGAGGTGAATAAGTGGCTCAAAAATTGGTGTAGGAAAGAGGGATTTGGGTTTTTGGAGAACTGGGCTGACTTCTGTCTTGGCTACAGACTCTATGCTAGGGACGGGCTGCGCCTAAATGGGGAGGGTGCAGTTGTATTGGGGGACAAAATGGTCAGGAAGTTGGAGTAATATTTAAATTTGGGACTGGGGGGGGGGGAATAACTACAAATATAGCGTGCAAGATAGTGAAGATAGAGAGCTGGGAATTAGGAATAAAACATCTCTAAATTGCATGCTAACCAATGCCAGGAGTCTCATCAACAAAGTACATGAACAAGAATTATTAATTGCTGAAGAAAACTATGACGTAGTGGGGATAACTGAGACATGGCTGGATGAAAGCTACAACTGGGCGGTTAACTTACAGGGTTATAGTCTATTTAGAAGGGATCGTAAAGACCGGAAGGGGGAGGTGTTTGTCTCTATGTAAAATCCTGTCTGAAGCCAACACTGCGGGAAGATATAGGTACAGGTAATGAACATGTGGAATCACTATGGGTAAATATACATGGGGGTAACAATATAATACTAATAGGGGTAACAATATAATACTAATAGGGGTCTGCTATAGGCCCCCAAATATAACAGAACCCATAGAAGATGTACTCCTCAGGCAAATAGATGAGGCAGCTAATCAGAATGAGGTTGCTATTATGGGTGACTTTAACTATCCAGACATCAATTGGGAATCTGAAACCTGTAGCTCTTATAAAAGAAACATGTTTTTGTCAATTGCTAATGATAATTACCTTTACCAAATGGTGCAAGAACTGACTAGAGGAAAGGCCCTTCTAGACTTAATATTCACTAATATACCTGACAGAGTAACAAAGGTTGAGGGGCACCTAGGAAATAGTGACCATAATATAATACATTTCCGTATATCCTTCAATGGAGTTTTTTGTCAAGGAGCCACAAAAACACTGAATTTTAGGAAGGCTAATTTTATTCTGCTTAGGGATGCCCTAAACCATATTGACTGGGACAATGTGTTTAAATATGGCAGAACAAATAATAAATGGGATATTTTTAAGAACATCCTAGGCTACCACTGTGAGAGGTAGATACCTTATGGTAGTAAAATAATAAAAACAGGAAAAACCCTATGTGGATCAACAGCGATGTAAAAGAGGCTATAAATAATTTCATCTACTAAAACAGGAGGGCAGTAAAGAGGGGCTAAGAAGCTTTAGGGAAAAAAAATAGTGTGTAAAATAAAAATAAAGGAAGCAAAGCTGGAGACAGAAAGACATATTGCTATAGAAAGTAAAACTAACCCCAAAATATTTAACTATATAAATAGTAAAAAGATTAAAACAGAAAATGTTGGCCCTTTGAAAAATGCTGAGGGGAGAGACTGTAGAGGGTGACAAGAAAAAAGCAAACCTATTAAGCACTTTTTTCTCCACTGTATTTACCGAGGAGGATGACCTTCCTGTTGAACAGAGGGATGAGGTAAACTCCAACTTAAACGTTTCTTGTCTAACCCAGGAAGAAGTGCAGCTCCGCCTTAAGAAGATTAAAATAGACAAATCCCCAGGTCCTGATGGCATACACCCACGTTTCCTAAGGGAGTTAAGTGATGTCATAGATAGGCCCCTATTCTTAATATTTATGGACTGTCTAATAACGAGGTATGTCCCAAAGGATTGGCGCAAAGTAAATGTGGTGCCAATATTCAAAAAGGGGTCAAAAAGTGATCCTGGAAACTATTGGCCGGTAAGCTTAACCTCTGTTGTGGGTAAAATGTTTGAAGGATTTCTCAGAGATGCTATCCTGGAGTATCTCACTGAAAATAAATGTATGACGCCGTTCCAGCATGGGTTTATGAAGGATCGGTCCTATCGGACTAATATCATCAGCTTCTATGAGGAAGTCAGTGCTAGACTGGATCGGGGTGAGGCATTGGATGTCATATATCTAGATTTTTCTAAAGCATTTGATACGGTGCCACATAAAAGGTTGGTAAGTAAAATGAGAATGCTTGGACTGGGGGAAAATGTGTGCAAGTGGGTAAGCAACTGGCTCAGAGATAGAAACAAATGGTGGTAATTAACGGTGCATGCTCAGACTGGATCCCTGTGGATTCAGTGGGTTACCACAGGGCTCAGTATTGGGCCCTATCCTCTTTAACATTTTCATTAATGATCTTACACATGGATTGCACAGTAGAATATCGATCTTTGCAGACGATACTAAGCTCTGTAAAGTAATCAACACAATAGAGGATAATGTGTTATTACAAAGGGATCTGGATAAGTCGGAGGATTGGTCGAAGAAATGGCAGATGAGGTTTAACACAGATAAAGGCAAGGTTATGCACATGGGGAGGAAAAATCCATTACATGACTACATGTTAAATGGAAAAACGCTGGGTAAAAGTGACATGGAGAAGGACTTGGGAATCCTGGTGGATTGTAGCAGCCAGTGTCAGGCAGCAGCTGCCAAGGCAAATAGGATCATGGGGTGCATTAGAAGGGGGCATAGAGGCACATGATGAGAACATTATTCTCCCATTATACAAGTCACTGGTTAGACCACACATGGAATATTGTGTACAGTTTTGGGCACCAGTGCACAGGAAAGACATTGTAGAGCTTGAACAGGTGCAAAGGCGGGCAACAAAAATAATAAAAGGACTGGGTGGACTACAATACCCAGAAAGATTAGCAAGATTAGGGTTATTTAGTTTAGAGAAAAGAAGGCTTCGAGGGACATAATAAATATGTTTAAATATATTAAAGGTCAATATAGAGATCTCAAGATTTATTTATACCCAGGACTGTATTAATAACAAGAGGGCATCCTCTACATCTTGAGGAACAAAAGTTTCTACATAAACATAGAAAGAGATTTTTTACTGTTAGAGCAGTGAGACTGTGGAACTCTCTGCCAGAGGGACTTGTCATGGTGAATTCACTAACAGAGTTCAAAAAGGGTTTGGATGCATTTCTAGAGCATAATAATATAACAAGTTATAGTGTCTAGGATTCTGGAGTAGGGTCATTGATCCAGGGATTTTTCAGATTGCCAGATTGTAGTCGGGAAGGAATTTTTTTCCCTAAAATGAGGACAATTGGCTTCTACCTCATTGGGTTTTTTTTTTCCTTCCTCTGGATCAACACCTTAGCAGAACAGGCTGAACTGGATGGACGTCTTGTCTATTTTCGGCCTTACAAACTATGAAACTAATGGTTGCAGAGTGTTTGTTCTCAGGTGTTTCTCGTCCGACATGCCAACGTCCATTCGTTTGATGAAGCATAAAACGTGATTCAAGCACGAAGGCAACCCTTTGCCAATAAGCGACGTTCCTATTATATTACTAAAGTTGAAGCCTCTCTACCTATGCAACTTCGTTAGTAGAGGTGCAGTAACCATCCATTTGCTTCAGAGCTGCATAAGCAGTAGAGTTTGCTGAACTATTGATTTAGACACACATTTGTTAGCTCTTTGGTTCATTTTCACCATTGCTCTTCAGCCCACCCTCACAAACCTTGTAGCCAAAGTTCACATCTCACATCAATGTCATGTGGTGCCCTGCAGTTTCCACGTCGCCTATTTGCAATGGTGCTATTTGTCCATTTATGATACACTTTCAATACAGAAGCACAGGAACAGTTCACAAACTGCACAGTTTAATATATTGGCTCCCTCGTCCCAAAAGCCAGTAATTTTTATTTTTTTTTTCCCCAACCCATGACAACAGCGAGAGATAAGTGTGCACACAGCCTATTGCACACCTTCTATATCCAACTAAGCCAGCTCACAACACGTGACTTTCTTCATGAGCTTCGCACTGCAACCATCGAACATAGGCAGTGGTTATTGAACCATAGGAAAAATGGGTTATAACAATGTGCACAGTCATCTATGAAAAATGACAAAAGAATATATATTTTTTTTACTTTTTGATGAGTGAATGATATTTGTGTTTATCATGTAGGTTGATACATGTATTCAAAAATCAAAGGCAATCATGATGATACTCGCTCAAGTTCTTCCAACTTGCTGCAAGTTACTAAGAAAGGTGAGTAGCTAATACAGATCTAAAACTTCAAAGTGTATTACCTGTCATTTTTATCTCTCTAAAAACATATGACAAGTCCACTCTCTTATTAACCAGAATGACACACAAAATATTGTGCCATGTATCTAATAGGAACTATAGTTGTGAATGTAGTGTATTCATAATGCAAGCCTCCCTCCCACCTCTCCCTGCCCTCCTCATAGCGATTGTCAGTTTTCTGTGTATGCTGATACACAGTAGCCACCTTAGGAATGCCATAAAACAACTGTGGGGCATTTTCACTTGAAGAATTTAAGGTATTATTCTTATCGATGTTTTTTTTTTTTTTTTTTTTTTAAAAAGTGTAGTAATCAATCCCTGAGGTTGTCTCCTGACTTCGACATCGAGATTGTGGATGACGTCCTTCTCTATGATGGCAATGAACTGGATAAGCGGATGAATCCTGTTGAGATATTCTGTAAATAGAAGTAGTTCTTCTTTAGTGCCTATCACAAGAGAAAGACGTCATCCACATATCTATACCAGGCTTTGACACTCTTATAGGCCCCAAATATCATATTCATTAGGTACATAGTACAAGTGGGGCTACAACAGAAAAAAGTTTTGACACCTGTCTTTATACTATCAATTGTAAGCAGTGTCTCATTATTATTTCATCTCACTTCTGTTCCCTTCAGCGCTTTCTTAATGAATATTCATAATACATTATCTGCAGTACAAAGTTACTTTTTCTTTCTTTTTTTAACATACACACAGATTTCACTTTGTTTCAGGACGCAGATTAGTCACATCTGGTCACATAGGGATAATACACTTTTTAGCTCTCTAGATAAAGGACATGCACTCCATTTCAAGAAAAAAAAAACACCCCCACACCAATGTGCACTTATAGTGTGTGTTCCGATTCAGACACAACATAATAAGAAAGTCCTAACAAATAAATGCTGGCTTTGAGTTTATAATATGATGAATATGACCTTTATTATTTTTAAACATCAGCAAACACCAGTGGTCAACTCATTTAAGAGGCAAAAGAGGGAGTACACTGATAGAAATTAGAAAAACATTCATACTAGTACTCTTATCGGGTGTTCGCGCGAAGGAGCATCCGTGTAACAGGTCGGCTCGGCCGCGTTAGAGTGAGGAGGGCAAGCTTGCGGCCATCCTCTCATTCATTTCTATTGGAGTTCTGAATATAGCCGAGGATGCAGCAAAGGAGATCTTTTGTTCTAAATAGAACAAGAGAATGTAAAGGACAGTAAGGTCGTTGTTAGTGGAACCTTAAAAATAATCCCCTGAAGTGAGCAGGTATGCCCTAAATATAGTGCAAGTCACAGCCCCTCTCACTGCAATAGAATGCCAATTCCTCTGCTCTCCTACGTGTCTCGCCATCAGCAGGAGGCAGCAGCACTGTCCAATGCTGCCACCTGTTGGCTGATCTGATTATCTCCCTTAGTGTGTATTCATACTATGAAGTTTAAGACTGCAATCACTTGATTAAACTGCACAACGTTTCATCCCAATTTTGCAATGCTGTAATCGGCAATAGTAATTCTAGAAGCATGTAGAATAAATGTGTTTCACTTGTACAGACCATGTGGCTAATTACCGCATCGTAATACTGCATGCTTTTGGTTGTGGCTTTAATGCGGATATATAAATGGATAATGTGAATACCCCCATTAAAGAGAACCTCTCACATAGATTATGCCCCCCTTGCTGAGGACAGCACATGCTAGTGACAGACATGCTGTTTCAAGCGCTGTGTCCCTTATTCCGTAAGATGCAGCACTTTGAGTATTTAATGCTCAAATCTGGCAGTTTGCAGCCTGTTCTGCCAGAGAGGAGTCCACTACATTCATAAGCAGGCGTTAGCCCTGCCCTCCTGTGGCTAGCTACACTCATAACAAGGTATCCTCAAACTGCGGCCCTCCAACTGTTGGGAAACGACAACTCCCATCAGGCATTTATATAATCTTTAATAGTCGGAATGATGGGAGTTGTTTCTCAACAGCTGGAGGGCCGCAGTTTGAGGATACCTGCTCATAACTCACAACTGAGTAAATAAATGGCAAGTGGCAGGGCTAGCATCTGCAAGCTGCCAGATTTGAGCAGTAAATGCTCAAACTATTGTAAGGGCGCGTTCTCACGGCACAGGACAAATACCGGTCGGTTTGCCGGCAGGTATTTGTCCTGTTTTGCGGCCGTCCCCGCAGGGGGGTGAGGAGGTGGGGGCTTCACATTGGCTTGCACAGATTCCGTCCGGAAAGCACAATGTTTTGCGGGCAGAAAAACCGCTGGACGGAAAACCCGTGCAGTGGGGACTGCTGCATGGGTTTTACATTGAGCCCCATTGTGCTCATTTACGGCCGTTTTTTCAGGCGGTCAGAAAAACCGTCCGCAAACCCGTGCCGTGGGGACATGCCCTAAGGGGCACCATGCTGGTAATCATGTCTGTCATTAGCTTAGGTTAAACGTGGCAGTAACTGTTCAGTTTTCCTGCAGTGCCACCAAAGAGAAAATGAAGTATTACACATTACCAATTCAAATGAACAGGTTGTCTGTGTAATGCAGGATAGTACAGATCTGCCACCCTGACACCCCTTTCAAGTCCCCTGAGTGCATAGTATTTTTTTTTTCATGGGCTTATACCAAGAGCACAATTTTTTTATTTATTTTTTTTACATTGACAAATATTGCTGATAACTTGTTTTATATATCAAGAGATTTTATTAAGTTTTTAAATATACAGAACATAAAACATATAAAGCCCAATAGAGCTGATAACAAAACAAAAATCTGCAAAACAATGGCAAAAAGGTCTAGACAAGCTCCATTTATACAGAGCATCATACAACATTGTGAGCAGACATAAGAATTAATTAGCACAACAGATTAGAACATAATATAAACAACCCCAGCATATTAAATGGGTATAAAGTTATAAGTTTGACCCGGAGCACAGATGAAACTTATAGAATACATGAAAGTTAAACAAACGTAGCCCTGGATGTTGATTTGATTTTGAATTTCGTCCAACTCATCGGGGAGGATCCCCCATGTCTATTTGTAATCTATCTAGTGACCCTGCCAAACTGCTTTTCCAGTACCATGTGATGTCAAGGAAAGCCCGCATTAAAGAGAAAATTTCCTTATCAGAGAGGAAGGCCTCAATAAAGGCTTGCCAAGCATTAAAAAATGTCTCTGTCTAGGTGGATGAATTTCCGTTGTTATGGAAAATGCGCAACATAGCGGGATAAAGCAGGGCAAATTTTTCATGCTTTCGGTATAGTTCCGTGCAGATGGAAGAGAAGGCTCTCCAACGTTTGCCAACCTCCGCTGATAAGTCCTCAAAAGTTAAGTCTGCTGCCTTGGAAGCACAGCTCGGAACGAAGTGACTTAAATGCTCTCAGTATTTCCGATTTATCAGCAAAGTTGAGATATTTAACAATAGTCTGCCTCGGTCTTGGCTGGTGGTCGCGATCCCTCTCACTGGATTGGCCAACATTCCTGTCACCCCGCAGATTAAGGCCCAATCTATGAGCCATCTCCACTGGACATCTTTTTTAAAGCACCAGGAGATTCGGACGGTCGAGCTCCCATATGCTGGAAAGAGAGTGCGGGGGGATGAATTCTGGCAAGCCGATTATTCTCAAATTGTTTCGCCAGGAGTGATTCTCCAGGTCCTCAATTTTGTCAGCCATTCTATTATTATCAGAAAGGACCTCGTTTATCTGTGAACGGAGGGCGTTCACATCCATTTCCAAAGTTTGGACTTTAAATTCCAGTTCTTCCAGTCTATCACCATGCTCTCGTATGTCCCCTTTTACTTGTGCGAACATGTGCGCTACCATGGCAGCTAAGGGTTCCTGTAGGTCAGGGGCTATTTGCCGTGCCACCTCTGTCGCTATTTTTTTATAGTTATCATCTGGGATGACTGAAGCAGGCTCAGTGTTATATTTTGCAGGAGCTTTAGGGCTACTAGATTGTACGGACAGCTTGTCCCATTCTATGGTAGGTGGTAGACTCTCCAGGTCCCCAACCTCCACCGAGAGGGATTTCCCAGGTTTGCTGATCTGTTTAATAGTTTTAGATTTTCCCATTTTGTGGAAATAACATTGCATATAATTTCTATATACACTCACCGGCCACTTTATTAGGTACACCATGCTAGTAACGGGTTGGACCCCCTTTTGCCTTCAGAACTGCCTCAATTCTTCGTGGCATAGATTCAACAAAGTGTTGCAACGATGCTCAATTGGTACCAAGGGGCCCAAAGAGTGCCAAGAAAATATTCCCCACACCATGACACCACCACCACCAGCCTGAACCGTTGATACAAGGCAGGATGGATCCATGCTTTCATGTTGTTGACGCCAAATTCTGACCCTACCATCCGAATGTCGCAGCAGAAATCGAGACTCATCAGACTAGGCAACGTTTTTCCAATCTTCTACTGTCCAATTTTGATGAGCTTGGGCAAATTGGAGCCTCAGTTTCCTGTTCTTAGCTGAAAGGAGTGGCACCCGGTGTGGTCTTCTGCTGCTGTAGCCCATCTGCCTCAAAGTTCGCCGTACTGTGCGTTCAGAGATGCTCTTCTGCCTACCTTGGTTGTAACGGGTGGCTATTTGAGTCACTGTTGCCTTTCTATCAGCTCGAACCAGTCTGCCCATTCTCCTTTGACCTCTGGCATCAACAAGGCATTTCCGCCCACAGGACTGCCGCTCACTGGATGTTTTTTCTTTTTCGGACCATTCTCTGTAAACCCTAGAGATGGTTGTGCGTGAAAATCCCAGGAGATCAGCAGTTTCTGAAATACTCAGACCAGCCCTTCTGGCACCAACAACCATGCCACGTTCAAAGGCACTCAAATCACCTTTCTTCCCTATACTGATGCTCGGTTTGAACTGCAGGAGATTGTCTTGACCATGTCTACATGCCTAAATGCACTGAGTTGCCGCCATGTGATTGGCTGATTAGAAATTAAGTGTTAACGAGCAGTTGGACAGGTGTACCTAATAAAGTGGCCGGTGAGTGTAGAGATTATGGGCTATCCAGGACTGGATGAATTTGTGAGGTTCTGAATAGAGGATAAAGGACTGGGAATCGCCTGCAAGTGTAGTTAGTGTCTAGTCCTAGTATATAGCACGCCACTAGAGCAAGGTAGATTGTCAAGTCATTCTATAAAAGGCTATACTGAGTCCCATGGGAGAGTTGTTAAAGCTGCAGATGGGCACTAAGACCATACAAATGTCTCTCAATTACTTTTTAAACTCCCCAGGCGGACTGTTATTTGCGTGATAGACCGTAGCTTGGATGTGTCAAGAGGATATAGTGCTCCTCCAAAGCTGTGAGTCGCAGCAGAGGAGCAACAAGTACTTAATGCGGCTCTAATAGAATAATAATGATCAGTCCCTTGTGTAACAGTGCAGCTTTTCAGTGGGACAGCACCTCAAGGATGTCTGTGCAGATAGAAGTTTATGGCAGCCCTTGTGTAGAAGGGTAATGCAGGGTAATGTCCCTTCCTATTCTGCTGTGTGGCCGGGTCTGTGCCCTGGTATGGCGGGAAAGGGAGTTAATGGTGGCCGATGTTAGAAGGCAGGGCCCGCCCACTACTTCAGCGCTGTGCAGGGGGGGGGGGGATCACTTAAGCTCGGATTATACTTCAGTAATCGCTCCCAGGGCTTGTACTTGTATCCCATACCTCAAAAGGGGGCTGCCGAGAAGCCCCTTGCCGCCGCTGCTCTCTCCGCCGCAGCTGGCTCGCGGGTTCCGTTCACCGCTTCGTTCTCCTGTGGTGTCCCTTAGAATGGCTCTGTAGCGAGCCTGGTGCTGCCCAAACGCCTCCTCTGCCTCCCGGTATCTGTCAGCGGCGGTGATAAGCGTTGGTGGCCGGTGGGAATGCAGGTAAAAGGTCAGGGTGCTCCGGAGCTCCTGCAGTCGCGGTCACCGGAAGTCGTGGAACCGGAAGTCCGATAGCTTGTTTTTTTTAAAGGACAGTTTGTATGTTTTATTGTTACCATTTTGGCATGCATAGAATTTTGCAATTATCTTTTTGTTGGTTTTTTTAGGTTGGAAAAAACAATGTACTCCACTGTGTTTTCTGTTTTGTATCCTATATTTTTATCTTGCACCATGGGGCATAACTAATTGTAACTGTGTTCAATGGGGGAAAATATGACTGTGGCGAGACCAGATTTTTTTTGTACATTTCTAGTACTTTTGCCTAATAAAAACATGTTTTATAGAAAAAGCAAAACCTTTTTGTGTTGCTGTCCCAAGACTCAACTCTTTTTTTTTTTTTTTTTTTTTGCAGTGTAAAGCAGGAAACGGATGCTACCGACCTCCCGGCTCCTGGAAAGAAAACCAGTTGCAGAATGTTTCTAATGAAGATGGTCTTGAAGGAAAATCAGTAGAAGCCTTTGGTGTCAAGTCTTTAGAACACCATGTAGCGAACCTAACGTTTTTGGAAAGTAAATAGCAATGCAAAGGAATGAGAAGATGTCAACTATTAAGCTCCACATGATGCTTATTTTTGTGTTTTGCTCAACATTTTACTGGTACCATTGTACTTTCTACACCATTGCTATGTCAGGTTGAAGAAGTCTTTAATAAATGTGAATGTCGGCATTTTTTCTCCTCTCACAAATCACATTGTTTAATAGTTATCAAAAGCTGTTGTGAATGTCTTAATGGAAACCTAAACCCAAAGATGCTGCTATGGTTTGTATACGTGTAATATGCAGAATTGATTTCTATTTGCTGTGTTACAAAGTTTTCTTCAACATTGTGTCATCCTTGCTGGTTTGCTTTTTCAGTTGTATTGTGTTTACCTGTATCAGGGCAATGTTTTGTGGTCTGAAGCACTGATCGGCTACTGTCTCCATGGCTGATGTTCACAACCAAGAATAAACAGCACACTATTCACCTGTACAACATGCACCTCTCTCCCCCCCGTTTCAATTGTAAATTTGCTGCTGAAATCTATAAATTTATTGAAGATTTTCTCATTAAGATCTATTTTCTGAGCTAGTTTGGTTATGCATTATGTTCTTGGATTTAAAGATGGTCCTGTAGTTAGCTGCTGGAGATGGCAACTAGCTGGAACATGCTGAAAGTTTCTCTGGGTCTGTTGTCAACCTCATAGACTTCTAAAGCTCCCCTTCCTTTTAAATCCTAGGATTTGAAATGCATGTTAAAGATGATATCTTTTCTCAGAATGTATACCATATTTAAGTTTCATGAAAATGTAGTTTTTTTACATTAACATTTAAAATGTAAGATTCTATTTTTAAAATAAAATTCTAATGAATCCTGTGTGTCACTGTTTGATGTCATTTGTATACGGCAGAATGTCAACAAAGAACTGGATGAGTACTAAAGTGTTGTACAAATAGTCCCACCTGGTATTTCTGCTTGACTATAGTTGTTTACATAATGGCAGTAAGGCTGTGTCTACACTGCACAGCATTACGATTGTATCTTCGGCGCTTTTAGTTTTTTAAAAGCGCCGAAGATACGATAGTTTGTGCGGCCCATAGCCTACAAAAGAAAAGACAAGCTGCAGTCTCCACAGCCAGGGCTGTGGAGGCGGAGTCGTCATAAAGTGGACCGACTCAGACTCCCAAAATATATAATAAGTTGGTCCAGTTAGTTCGATGCGATGCAAAGAGCAAGATGAATTTGGTCCGGCCAGTGCTACTGCTCCCATATCTTCAGCCTCATCACATGAGTGTAATTGATGACATGGAGCAGGCAAAGCACTGCCCCAGGGGAAAAGATTCTGCTCCAATGGCAAAATGTTTCATCTGCTTTCAAAAAAGTAGAAGAGTTCAACCAGTCATCAAAATTGACTGTGGCTGAGGCAATTCCTTTATACCCTGACATTGTTGCCCCTCTGGTCACCGCTTTGCCCCCAACCCAAGTTCGTGTAGAGAGGCCGTTCTCTAGCCTGGAAATAATGAGATCAGATGTGAGGTCATGTATGCAGGATCTGATGGAGGCGATACTAATTCTCAGAACAAATTCAGAGACTCCACAAATGTTCCTGCAGTGTTTTGCATATTTACAATTTTTTTGTGTTCTAAATTCATATCCAATAAATATATTTTACACTGACAAGTAAAATGGTAACAATGTTTTGAACTTGTGACTTTCAGGCTCCATATCTCTCCATCCAATACAGCTTTGTACATGAGGCTACTATAATTTTATAGACAATCATCTTACACATAAATTTGACCAGCAAGTATTTAGCTTCTGCTTAGTTCTGCAGATTCTTGTCATGTAACTGCATTGTTACTGTTTTGCTCCTAAAAATTAAAATGTAAATTTTTATTATTTTGTTAGTATTTGGGAAATCCACCTTTTGGTTTTCAATACTGCCTGAATCCTTCTGGGCTCTCAATCTTGACTAAAATATGATCTCGGGTCTCTTCTACACATTCCCAATGTTGGTGCAGACTGGAGTTGGATACAAATACAGCTTTTTCTTCAACTCTAAACACAAGTGTTCAAAAGATTGTTACCCTTTTGCTTGGTTTGCTTGTCAGTGTCTGTTCTACCTAAATAGCTTGACTTTTGTATCATAAGGTGATAAAAAGCTGGATGTTACCATTTTACTACAGTAAAGTTATCACTTAAACATGCGCCATGTATGAGGGAATCAGGAGTCTTAGGTTTGGGAAATTGAGGAGTCTGAGTCGGGGCTTTGGCTTGCCGACTCCACAGCCCTGTCCACAGCTTGTCTCTTCTCTGTTCGTCTTCTGCCGCTGGTGTATCATAGAACATCTTGTATAACACGCTGCTACTTTTAGTTTTCTTGGCGTCTTCCCATACAATACAATTGTATGGGCGACGTAAAAAAACAAGAAACGACCGCGCTTCTTGTGCAAAACATGACAAAACGCGGTCCTGCATCAGAAAAAAACGGCCGCTTTCTGGCTGTTTTGTGTCTGATGCACTGTAGACCTAGCCTAACCGAGAAGAAAACGTAAAACTTTTTTCTAAGTTGCAGTGCTCCAGCCACATATTTTTTGGGTAAAAATGGAAAAGCAAGACAAAACTAATGTTGTTGCCGTTTTCTGAACTATAAATGTAGCTAAAGCATGTAACACCAATATGATCCATGGGCCATACACCACCTTAATCTATACCTGGAAAACACCAATAAAACTTTAATATGCCTGTGGTGGTGTACAACTCAAGATACAAAAAGCACCTGAGACAGAAACTTACTACCCTGCACAATTTATTATTTTTTTTCCTGGGGTATTTCTTGAAAATGCACCCCTCAGTGGCTTATTCAACTCCCTTAAAAATATTTAGTAATCATATATATTTTTGTGCACCAGTGAGTGTCAGGTTCTCCTTACAACTAAGGCTTAGGCCCACACAGCAAATGACCTAAAACTCGTTGAAAACCAAAACCGAAAAACACTTTTTTGTTCAGAGCAGCCGTATCCTGACAAGTTTTTTGGGTGGCTTTCAGGTTTTTGGGCAGTTTTTAGTGTATGCAAAACTCATATCTTGTTAAACACCTGGGCAATTTTGCAGCAGAACTGTCCAACAACAATCTGGCAGTAAACCTAGACTTCAGTAGTAAATTTTCTGCCCCACTTGGTCATTTTTTGCAATATGTTACAAAAAACAAGCAGAAATAAAACATTCTGTGGAGACTATAGGACGTTTTTTACTATGGGCTCTGTTTTCAGTAATTTTTTTGGAAAACACTGAAAGAAAGACTGCAAATGTGTGCTGTGTAGACATAGCCTAAGAGTGCTTTTACAGTGTGATTTTGGTGTGTGTTTTTTTTTTTTTTTTTTTTTTGCAGAAATTCAAAGCAATAAGGCCGTATAATGTGCATTTCTGCAAAAAAAAAAAAAGCGCACCAAAATCAGCATATGAAAGCATCTTAAAGGCAAGTACAGCATAAATTTCTGCAAAGCATTTACACATGGAATCTACGTTGAAAAAAAAAAAGTGTTTGCTATACTGAAGTACATGTTTATTGCAGGTGGATTTAGCCATCCTATTGACATCTAATAATAGGATTTGGTTTCACGGTTTGCAATCAGAAAAAGTCCAATGCCTGCCTATTGGTTTGGGACATGGATTAAAATCCACATGCAAGAAGCAGCCAAAACATTTGTACGAGTATTGCATGAGTATGTTAGCCATCCCATTGACAGCAGCAGTTGATTTCCACGGGTTTTCTGTGTGTAACACGACCGAAGAAAAAATATGTTCAAAGTTTTTTTGTTTTTTTTTAAAACCCGTTTGTTTTGAAAACCTATGCTGAAAATTATATGAACTACAACATGTATTTTCTATTGAGGGCACTGAGAATCATTTTCTTTTAGCCTCCAAAAAGGATTTCAAGGTGGAATCCACCTAGAAATCCTTGTCGTGTGAGCATACCTGAGAAGTGTCTCATGCTGCTACATGATTGCGTGGCAGCAGAAGATCTGGGAAATTCACTGATGGACACAAGATAAAAATCTTGAAGGACCTTATTTTTTATTGGCTTCTGATCATACCAGAAATTTGAAAGCAGGATCAATTTCATGAATGAATCTAATTAGGAGGCAGGAAAAACTGACTTAAGGACTGTTAACCCCTTACCGCCATTTGACGTAGGAGTACGTATTAGCATGTGCCTTTAGCTGCTGCAAACATGGCCGCAGCGTCTAAATGAATGAGAAATATACTGCGCGCACCGTTCCTTACTCAGATTGCATCGTCCAAATCGGTTAAAATGGCAGCTGGGAGCCTGGTGAAGGCTTCCACCGCCGCCATGTTTTACTGCTTCCTACCTCAAACGCAATAGGCTGCATAAACGATTGTGCCCACCCCACCCCTAGTGGTGAAGCACTCTAGGGGCACTCAATGTTTAAGGGTAAAAAAAAAAAAAAAAAAGTTTTAAAGTGTAAAAATAAACGTTCAAATCACCAACCTTTTTTTATTTTACAAATAAACATATAATAAAATTACCACATAATTGGTATTTCCGCATCTGATCTATTAAAATATACAAATGATTGATCCCATACACTGAACACCATAAAAACAAATTCCAAACACTAAAATTGCATTTTTTTTGGTCATAGCTATTTCAAACAGGTACCAATAAAAGTACACTTCAGTCCACAAAAAAATGCCCCCTCACTTAAGTCTGTAGGTGTTAGTAAAAAAATAATTATTGTTCACAGAAAATGGAGGCACAGCAAAAATTTTAAAAATAGAAAATGTTTAAGTTTTTTTTTTTTTTACAGTATTATAAAATAGCGCAAACCGTACATGTCTGGTATTGCCTGATTTGTAACAACCTATAGAATACAGAGAACTCATTTATACTGAAGCGTGAACATAAAAAAAATCCTGCAAACATGGCGCAAGTATGTTTTGGAGTTTTTTCTGGCTTTTTGCCCCAATTAGAATTTTTTTGTTTTGTTTTGTGGTTTGCCAGTATATCCCATGATAAATTACACCATTAGAAAGTACATCTAGTCCTGCAAAATAAAAGCCTCATGTGGATGTAGATGGAAAAATAAAAATGTTATGGCTCTTGGAAGGCGAGGAGGCAAAAACAATTGTCAACCCCCCAAAAAATGCTAGGTCTTTAAGGGGTTAAACAGCTGTAAATCTGAACAGGATTTTATCTATCTGGACAAAACTGAATTCCGTTAGGGAACGTATTTATAATATTCCTCACTAGGTAGCTTTACTTTCTATAAAAATTGCAAGATGAAGTTTAAAGGCAAACATACGTTTATGTATTCAGAATAAAAAGTTTTGTAACTTGACTTAACTCTCTAACGACCACCCACCGACTAGAGACAGCAGGCGGTGCTTGTCAGGGCACACTGTGTGCTGCTCTGTCTGCAGCCTGTGTCATACTGACACAGAAGGTAATGTATTGGCATACTTGAATATGGTAATACATTACCAAGTGGAAAAAAAAAGTTATCCCTTAATGGGATTTAAAAAAAAAAAAAAAAGTGTGGAAAAAATAAATTTAATAAAAAAAAAAAATCAATCATTGTGGATACATTACACACACAAAGAAACCCCTACACATTAGGTATCCATATGACCATTATAACCTGTATGATTAATTTAGGTTAGTTAGTGTGAATGGTGTTAAAAAAAAAAAAAATGTAAGAAATTCTGCAGTAATTTACCGTATATACTTGAGTATAAGCCGAGTTTTTCAGCCCAAAAAATGAGCTGAAAAACTCTACCTCGGCTTATACTCGAGTCACTGTCTGCGCTCGGGCGCTGCGATGGCCCGAGTGCCGACAGGGACGCTTCAGTTATATGCGGCTCCTCAGGGAGCGCATATAGCTGAATGCCGAGTGAGCGCACAGTGTCCGGGCCCTGCGCTGGCCCTGCCACTGTCCGTGATCCCTTCACCTATATGCGACTCCTCCGGAGCGCATATAGGTGAAGGGATACCACTGCGGGGCACAGAGCGAGCGCTCCGTGCTCTGCAGTGGACTCCGGGCAGCCGCAGACTCGCAGCTGTCCTGAGATCCCAGCACAGGCAGCGTGTGTCATCACGCTGCGTGCGCGGCCTGATGACATCACCTGCCTGTGCCGGGAAGACAGAGGACAGCGCGCGGGAGGCGGACAGCGAGGAGGCGGAGCAGCGGGGAGCCAGGTAAGTGATTGTTTTTGATTTTTTTAAACTGCCTATACCTGCCTACAGCTGCCTATACCTGCCTACAGCTGGCCCTACACCAGTCTGCAGCCGACCCTATACCTGCCTACAGCCGGCCTACAGCTGCCGATACCTGCCTACAGCTGGCCCTATACCTGCCCTACCTGCCTACAGCCGGCCCTATACCTGCCTACAGCCGGCCCTATACCTGCCTACAGCCGGCCCTATACCTGCCTACAGCCGGCCCTATACCTGCCTACAGCCGGCCCTATACCTGCCTACAGCCTGCCCTATACCTGCCTACAGCCTGCCCTATACCTGCCTATACCCTGCCTACAGCCTGCCCTATACCTGCCTACAGCCTGCCCTATACCTGCCTACAGCCTGCCATATACCTGCCTATGGGGCCATATACCTGCCTATTACCTGCCTATGGGGCCATATACCTGCCTATTACCTGCGTATGGGGCCAAATACCTGCCTATAATCTGCTTATGGGGGACATATAACTGCCTATTACATGCCTATGGGGCCATATATCCGCCTATAATTGCCTATGGGGGACATTAAACTGCCTATGTAATTTTATTGGTATCCATTTTTATTTTTAAAATTTACCAGTAGCCGCTGCATTTTCTACCCTAGGCTTATACTCGAGTCAATAAGTTTTCCCGTTTTTTGGGGCAAAAGTAGGTGCCTCGGCTTATACTCGGGTCGGCTTATACTCGAGTATATACGGTATATATAAATTCAAACTACGCCCCCCAAAAAGTACAACTTCTCCCACATAAAACAAGGTCTCATACACCTGCGTCACTGAAAAAACTAAAAAGTTACGACTGTTGAAAGGCAGGTAGGCAAAAAATAAAGTAGTTGCTGGTCAAAGGGGGCTTAAACATTAAAATGTAGGATGGCTTCCAATCCCTGAACTATAAAAATTTAGCAACTCCAACAACGCTCTCCTTTTTGTCTAGAATGAACAATTAAAATTTCAAGGATTTAACATAAAACTTTATTAATGCCAAAATGAAGCCGTAACATTGTCAAGGACATAACTGGACAGTCTCTACCATTCATGTTATCTTCACCTGTACAATGTAAACAGTTTATTCAATGTAAAAATTAGCTAATGCTTCCAGGACCATCTGCAAAAAAAAGTATTAAAAAAAAAAAGATAGCACAGAAGACCTCTAACCTGAAATACAATTACATTACATTGTGCAGAATGTGAACTGATCATTAGGTCCTACTGCTCAGATATTGAATACAAACAGCAGCTGCTATGGCTTATAAATAAGTGGTCCTTTCATGTAGAGGTAGGTTTCTAAAGGCTGCATCGATTTTGCTAGGAATCTGGGGCTGATGTCCGCTTCAACACTACCTCTTCATACTGCTTTTGGGAAAGCAGCCCCTCCGTCACGGTTTTACTCTCTTCGAATCAGGCAGCACAACTGCAATATAACCTTCTGTTGAAGGCTGTGTTAAAGAAAAGAAAATGTTATATGAACAATTGTCTCAAATTCAAAGACCAGCATCTGTTATGTTTAGTGTTCCCACCAGAGTAGCCTGTCAGTATTACACAGAACCCTGGCACAGATTTTGTTAGCATGCATGACTGGTACATAGCCACTGTGCCCCCAGCTTCGTTATACAGCGTAGGTATACTGTGTAGGTGTAAGGTCATCATGGCACATCCTGTAAAATGACAGGAGATGATCAGCAGGAAACAAACCAAGTGGCAGCAATTACAGCTAAGTTGGACTGTTCCCCCAGCTGCAAGCAAGAGTATTATCCACTTTGGTTGCCATTTTTGAGACTGCTGCTCCAGCATTATCACACAACTTGGGCAGTTTTGCTAGGAGGCTCTGCTAGGATGTTCTGGTACATCTAGAACTCCCACCTCAATTCATTAACCCAGCTACCTGGATCATCCTGCTACTCTTTCTCCACCTACAACATTTAACCCACTAACTGCTTGCTTAGTGAGAAGCAAACTCCTCTTATAATCACCCTCAGTGTTGCACTCTGCTCCTCCAGATCTCTAATGCGAGCTTCTAGATTAGGAACATGCTCACATCTGCCAGAATGGTTTACATCCTGGGCCTGCTGATCCAGTATTGTAGAAATACGGCAGACTGTGAAGAAATTGCCAGCCATGCTGTACACTATCTGTTTACAACAGCAATGAGGATTTAAAAATTAAAGGTTGTTTACTTACAAGTTTTTCACTCCTGTTTTTAACTCGTTTGTTTACTCCACTCTGTTTACCACTAAGTGCAAACAGCTCAGTCAGAGTATTTCTGAGCATACCCTTCACACACTTCTTGATCTTTATGTCCATAGAGGATAGGGCCATGTTTAATATTATGAGCAAGTCGATTTGTGTATAGGTGTACACAATATGTACAGTAGGTTGCAAAAGTATCTATACCCATTGAACTATTCCTCATTTTTAAAATGATACAGCCACAAACAAATAGAAAATGATACATGCTTTTCCAAATTTTTGGAGATTAAGAAAACTGGAAAGTGTAGTGGGCATATACAGTTGAAACCAGATGTTTACATACACTATATAAAAAGACACACATGCATGTTTTTCTCACTATCTGACATGAAATCAGAATAAGCCTTACCCGTTTTAGGTCAATTAGGAACCAAAATTATTTATATTTGCCAAATGCCAGAATAATGAAATAGAGAATTGTTAAGGCATTTCTATTACTAGTGCATCTCAAAAAATTAGAATACCTGAAGGTGCATCGTTCATCTGTACAAACAATTATACACAAGTACAAATAAGATGGGAATGTCCAGCCATCATACAACTCAGGAAGAAAACGTGTTCTGTGTCTCAGAGAGGAGAGTGCTTTGGTCCAACATGTGCATATCAATCCAAGAAGAAGAAGAGAAAAAGACTTTGTGAAGATGCTGGCTGAAGCTGGTAAGACTGTGGCATTATCCACATTGAAACAAATACTGTATCAACATGGGCTGAAGGGCTACTCTGCCAGGAAGAAGCCATTACTCCAAATGAGACACATAAAAGCCAGATGAATGTTTGCAAATGCACAACTAAAGTACAACATTTTTGGAGACCTGTCCTGTGGTCTGACAAAGCTAAAAATGTAACTGTTGGGTTGGTGTCATTATGGCCAAACTGTGAAACACGGGGGTGGCAGCATCATGTTGTGGTGTTGTTTTGCAGCAAGATGGACTGTTGCACTACACAAAATAGATGGCATCATGAGGAAAGAAGATTATGTGGCAATACTGAAGCAACATCAAGACATCAGACAGGAAGTTAAAACTTGGGCGGAAATGGGTCTTCCACATAAACAAAGACTCGAAACATACTACCAAATTGGTTACAAAGTGGCTTAAGGATAACCAAGTCAATGAGTGGGCATCACAAAGCCCTGATCTCAATCCTATTGAAAATATATGGGCAAAGCTGAAAAGGCAGGTGCGAGCAAGGCGTTCCAAACATGGCTCAGTTACACCAGTTTTGTCAGGAGGGAGAATCTGTCCACAGGATAACTATTATCCGTGTACTCCACAAATCTGGCCTTTATGGAAGAGTGGCAAGAAAAAAAGTCCTTTTTGAAAGCAAGCCATAAGAAGTCTAGATTACAACTTGTTAAAAGCTATGAAGGGGACACAACAAGCATGTGGAAGAAGGTTCTCTGGTCAGAAGAGATTAAAATCTAACTTTTTGACATAAATGCCAAACACTACATGTGAAGGAAAGCCAACACTGCATATCACCCTGAACACCTCATCCTCACCGTGAAGCATGGTGGTGGCAGTTATGCTGGGGGAGGCATTGCTTCAGCAGGGATTGTTCAGAGTTGATGGGAAGCTGAATGGAACTAAATACAGTGCAGTCCTGGAGAAAAACCTGTTAGAGGCTGAAAAAGACTTGAGACTGGGGCGTAGGTTCACCTTCCAGCTTGACAATGACCCTAAACATACAGCCAAAGCTAAAATGGATTGATTTAAATCACAGCATATTCATGTGTTAAAATGGCCCAGTCAAAGTCCAGACCTACATCCCATTGAGAATCTTGGCATGACTTGAAAATTGTTGTTCACAAACTAAATTTGATGAGCTAGAGCTTTTTCGAAGAAGAATAGGCAAAAATTCCAGCGTCTAAATGTGCAAAGTTGGTAAAGACATCCTCCAACAGACTGCAGCGGTCATTGCAGCTAAAGGCGGTCATACAAAGTATTGACTCATGGGGCTGAATACATATGCACGCCACACTTTTCAGTTTTTTTAAATTTGGAAAAGCATTTATCATTTACTATACACTTCACAAATAATTGCTACTTTGTGTTGCTTTAGCACATAAAATATCAAGAAATTTTAAGTTTGAAGCTGTAATGTTCAAAAATGGGGAACAGTTAAGGGGTATGAATACCTCAGCAGGTACAGGGAGATTTACTAAAACACACCCTGTATAATATAACTCCCATTATGATTATGCAATCTGAACCAAAAAATAAGCTGCATAACTTGACAAATTTTCATTAATTGCATTATATGCCATGCTGGAAATTATTTTACAATTTTCTTCCAGACACATTAGAGCATGGCGCTACATGTTCCTGAACATATTGTTGAGCATATTGAGGGGGAATAGCATCAATTTCACGTTGGATACTTTCCTTTCCCAACACCTAAAACCAGTGACAATATCTAACTTTTTTTTCCCATATAATTCGCTTTGAGTTTCTGACTGACAGTGACATGATACATGGAGATCTTATCCAATAAGTCAAAGAGTGGTAAAATGTACAAGTCTCCTGTGCTAGGCATCTAGCTCCAGAAAATGTTGCACCCCATTGTGTCCCACACCATTTTTGGAAGGCCACCACCATGAGAGGGGATCAAAGATCCCGTTGTTTCCAGTTCCAGTACCATCTTCTGAATAAAACTCTTTGAGGGAACGTCATGAATACCATATTTTTTTCCTAAATTCACTCTATCATAATTTAAATGAATTGGTGACTCAACAGGTTTACATGACACTGCACTGCACAATACGTGTCTATTGACTGGGTAAAGGAGTACTGGGGTCTGCAGCCAGAAATTAAAAATGGATGTTAAAATTTTGTGATGGCTGTCCACCTCCTACCTTATTGTTGTGATGCAGCTACATCCCAGCTTGTTCAAAGCTCCATATATTGAGCACATTGCATATTGTTTTGTTCAGATAGCTTCCTCCAAACGAGAATTATTACAGAATATTGAGGGCTTCTTTCAAGTGTATCTCACTGTACAGCAAATTTACTGACTAGACTAGAGTTATAGGAAGAATGATGATTTGTAAATCCACTGCTATTGTGCATAATTATATGTTTAAAAAAAAGGTTGAAAATGTCACTTTTCAGTATGTGAGATGTCAGTTTCGTCTCATCACAATGCTCTAGTTACCTTTTCTTGCAGCAGTCCAGGATTGTCCAGAATATTTTCATTTACTTCTAGTAACCGGCCTCTAATACAGCTAGGAGAACAGTACAAAAGTAAAACGAGAGGCATAAATGGTAGATTTAAAAGGGGTATTCTCACCACGCACATTTACAGTCACAGACTACTTTTCATTCAAAATAACAAATGCAAAATCCAGCACCAGGTAATGAAGTTGCTAGAATATCTTCACTTTATTAAATAAAAATGGAACAAGGTACAGAAAAATGCACTTATGTGTTTCAAACCTAACATGGTTCTTGTTGACAGCGTAAAAAAGCTGCCCTCGTACTCCATATTTTAAACCCACATAAACCAATCACTACGATTGCTTGCTACAAGTAACTAATCACATCTTAGCACTAGCAATCTAAAACGCTCCCCTAACCCATTGTCAACTGGGTCTTTACTTGAACTGCTGTCACCTCTAAAGAGAACTGAGATGTATGTGTACTATTTGCATCTTAGTTCATTTTAGTCATAATGGTGATAAGGCAAAGGAAAAACTTAGGGAAAATATTAACAAATATAAGATCACTTCTGTGATTCAGTCCATCTGAGCGTCTGAGTGTTGAGATGCAATATCCAAAATGCTTCCCTTGACAGCACCCTTTTCTGCCAGTCTACTCCCCTACCAGGTTTGTTAACTTTTTATATGCCATTATGTTGTTCTATAAAATGTTTTGCTGCTCCTAATACATTAATTTGTTTATTGTTGATACCCTGTATGTGTTTGTCCATTTGTTTTTTTAATTTACGTATCGTGCAGCCTCTGAATGTTTTATTACAGTTGGAGTGTCACAATTAATAAAAGTTTTTTTTTTAATGATGAAATGTATCCATATTTGAGAAAATAGTTTTATGGGCATAAATGCAAAGACTCCCCCATCACACTGAAAAAAAACCAACAAAAAAAACCAACATTCTGTGACAGCCACCTTTTCCCTGGTGAAATAATAGTATATTATGTAGCAAACAATAAATTGGACAATTTAGTCTCTTATCTTAGAGTCACAATTGACACCCTGGTCCAAAATTTTGGACGGTCTTATCTTAGAATAGGAAGAAAAATATAAGTGACTGCCTTGTAGTAATTACTATCTACAGTTGAAGACTAGAGACCCCCCTCTTTTGTTAGTATCTGATATTGGGGTTGTTTGTTCTTGTAATAGGCTAGCTTGCGTTTTACTGCCTACTCGAGATTTTGCACTCTGGAGCAACCAGTTGGGATAACCAGTTTGTTTGAGCCTAAGGTTTATATTTGATATTTCTTTTCTGTAATCGGCTTCTCTTGGGCAGGCTCTTTTTGCCCTTGTATATTCTTCTACTGGGATAGCTGCAAAAGTGTGTAATGGGTGAGACCTATATGTTCTCAAAATGGTGTGTCCCCTCCCCCCCCAATTAGGTGTCCAATAAAGGGATGTGACTACTATGCCTGATATGTCATCTCCACTAACACGAAGGTCCATAAAATAAATCGTGTTGCTATGCCATGTATATGTGAACTTGAGACTGACATTATTATGATACAGACACAAAAAGACACAAAAAAGACACAAAAAGACCGTTTTTTTCCCCCCATGGAAAAAAAAGTGGATCCAGCACCTAATGGAGATGATTAAAAAGTTATTATCGTTCCTTTATTTCAAATAATTTTTAAAACATGGCCCTCATCAAATATGTGCAGCATCACACGTTTTAAACAGATTTGAAATAAAGGAACAATAATAACTTTTGAATTATCTCCATTGGGTGCTGGATCCACCTTTTTCCTTGAATGTTATGAGTTGGCCCCACAAATCCTGCAGCTATCAGTGCACTGGAAGGAGTGATTTGTGGACAGATATCATACCAGGTGAGCTCTCCATTATTCAGGTGTATGTGCCACAATGCGACCCACACAATCAGTAGGTCATCTACTATCCCAATATCATATACTTATCACTATCACTTATTGCATTATTGAGGTGTGCTGTGGATCGTTCTTATATCTATGGTCTGTGGGACTGGATATCCCTTCCATGAGCACCCCGTGAACATTCCTATATTTCCAGGTGTGCAACATAATTTCATGAATATCAGATACTTACAAAACAGAGGGGTCCCTAGTCTTTTCAATGGTCTATAGTTAAACACATACTGAGTATCAACAATAAACTAATTCATGCATCTGAAGCTGTAAAACATTTTATAGTACAACATAATGGTAATTAGCATTTTCTTCTAAGGCATAGAAAAAGTTAACAAACCTGGTAGAAGAGGAGTGTAGTGGAAAAAGGTGTTGTCACAGGAAACATTTTGGATATTGAATCACTCTGGTATCGGAGAACTGTTGTCCATAGCAACTAATCACAACTAGGTTCTCGTTTTTCCAGAGCAGTATGAAAAATAAAAGCAGAGTTCTGATTGGTTGCAAAGACAATTTTATTGCTTGAGTAGACACATTGGACCTTATTTATCAAAACTGAGTGAGCTCTCCTAACCATGGTGACATCACTCTGCTCTAATCAGATAGTTACAGCCATATAGAAGCCTGTGTGCACTTACAGCGGATAAAATCTCTTATCTCATAAGTAAACTCAAATGAGCAATGTATTTAGAAAAAGTCTTCAATTACCTGTCCTTACATGTTGAAAACTCATCTTTGCAGTGCAAATATACCTTTAAAAAATTCTGATATGAATTAATCCACCTAAATTATACTTATATCCCCAAAATTATATTAGCAAAAATTCTGTCACTCTCTGCTATGCTGAACGTTTCTGCCACACATTTTAAAGGGATCAGTTTTCCTGACAACTACTTATTCACTACCTACTGTTCTTCAAAAGCAAGTAAGCTCCTTAGTATGAAAAGAATTTCCCAGCATATTAAATATTTCTTAAGTGGTTTATTGTAATGAAAAATGTGCACCTGTAAATGGTATATTCATCACCGTCACAGCAGGTTATCCTACACAAAGGTGCAAATTCAGTTAAGAACTGAGCCCCCTGAATAAAAGAAAAAATTATTAGAAGCAATTTATTCAATTTGTAACATCTTTATAACAAACATTGCATCAATGCAATAATATGAATCAAGAGATCCCGCATGGGCTCATTTTCAGCCAAGCTGAGATGCAAAATGGTAAAGCACTTTTTTTTTTTACGTTTTCTACCCTTTATTAAAATGGTTATGACAAAAGAATATGCACTCACAGGACTAAAACTGCACATAATAACACCACAATCCTATAATAAAAAGGATCTATGTGCAATGCTAAAGTTACTGCACAGCAATTATTCATAGCACTGGAAGTGAACTCATGCTACTCAGCAGTAGTAGAGCTGAACAGAAATGCATCCAAAAGAACATGAAAGCTTGACTGGATTTTCTGACTCTCTCTGTGGGAATATTAACCCCTTAAAGGAGTTGTCTCATTACAAGCTTTCAGCCTGTCAGTGAGCCTGATAGTTGAATTGAGGGGCATGCTTCTTGGTCTGTCTCTTCTGCTCCCTCTTCCCCCCTCCCCTCAGCACACAGGCAGCTACGTAACTTCTATACAGCAGGGGGGGGGGGCAGGGGGATTGCTGCCAGAGTTAACCTTGTGTGTGCCTGCCTAGGTCTGTTGCAGGAGAGGGCTGATCTATGAGTGTAGAGAGGTCTGTGAAGCTGCTGTGTATGCTCATACCGTGTTTCCCCAATAGTAAGACACCCCCGATAGTAAGACGTACCGGTGTCTTGAGGAGGTCGCCTAATGTAAGACGTACCCCGAAAGTAAGACGTAGCGCGGCCTGATGACGTCACTGCCTGTGCCGGGATGAGCGCGCGGGAGGCCGGAGCAGCGAGGAGGCGGCGCGGGAGGCCGGAGCAGCGAGGAGGCGGCGCGGGAGGCCAGAGCAGCGAGGAGGCGGCGCGGGAGGCCGGAGCAGCGAGGAGGCGGCGCGGGGAGCCGGGAGCAGCGAGGAGGCGGCGCGGGAGGCCGGTGCAGCGAGGAGGCGGCGCGGGAGCCGGAGCAGCAAGGAGGCGGCGCGGGAGACGGAGCAGCGAGGAGGCGGCGCGGGAGACGGAGCAGCGAGGAGGCGGCGCGGCGCGGGAGACGGAGCAGCGAGGAGGCGGCGCGGCGCGGGAGACGGAGCAGCGAGGAGGCGGCGCGGGAGACGGAGCAGCGGGGAGCCAGGTAAGTGTTTTTCTGCCTACAGCTGGCCCTATACCTGCCTACAGCTGGCTCTATACCTGTCTAGAGCCGGCCCTATACCTGCCTACAGCGGGCCCTATACCTGTCTTCAGCTGGCCCTATACCTGCCTACAGCTGGCCCTATACCTGCCTACAGCCGGCCCTATACCTGCCTACAGCTGGCCCTATACCTGCCTACAGCTGGCCCTATACCTGTCTACAGCTGGCCCTATACCTGACTACAGCTGGCCCTATACCTGCCTACAGCTGGCCCTACACCTGCCTGCAGCTGGCCCTACACCTGTCTGCAGCCGACCCTATACCAGTCTACAGCGGGCCCTATACCTGCCCTATATAAGACATACCCCGAAAGTAAGACATACTGGGACTTTTGGGGGTAAAAAGAATGTAAGACGCTGTCTTACTATCGGGGAAACACGGTAGCAGAGGGGATGCATGTGTTCCTATATCCCCTGCTTAGCTTACAAGTCTCCACATCTCCAGCAACAACAGACCCTCTCAGAACAGACACAGGGCAGCTGGGAAGTGTTACTATGTGTCACTATTTCAGCACGCATGAAGTATTCACATGCCTGATCTGTATAGTATTAGTATAGTGACAGTTCCACAGACACATCATGATTATAGTAACACACAGGGTCACTGCTGTCACATCTATTGATCAGCCTCATCTCTGCTCAATCTGTGTAGAGAGCAGGAGGAAGCAGGCACATACAGGGTTAATCCAGGCAGCAAGGACACAGAAGCCAGAGTCCTCCCTCCACTACAGAAGCATTCTGTGCAGGAGGGGCTCTCTGCTCTGACCTGTCTTCAAAGGCTGATGAGTCATACAGACCTGACAGCCAGTAAGATAAGGATCAACAGGTCAGCTGCTATAGAAATTTGAGAAGCTGATGTAGTACTACTAACAGGGCTAACTCAAAATCAGTAGGACATTTGTAAGAAAAATATATTGCACAGCTGCTTGTTTTTTAAAGATCTTTTAACTAAAACCCAATCATTGTAGCGAGACAACCCCATTAAGCCGAACACCTGAAAAGTAGTTAATGACCAGAACATTTTTTTTCGTTTTTGCCTCTGTGTTTCAACAGTTGTAACTTTTTTATTTTTTCAATGACGCAGTTGTATGAGGCCTCGTTTTATTCGAGACAAGTTGTACTTTATGGGGGAATAGTTTAAATTTGCTTATAAATAATTGCGAAATTTTTTATAGATTTTTTTTTTTTTTTTTTTTTAATACTATTCACATTTCACACTTAACTTGTTAGATTAATTCTACAGGTTATTACGGTCGTGTGGATACCTAATATGTGTAGGTTGTTTTGTATTTGTAATATATGCACAATTATTTTTTATTAAACATTTATTTTTATTTTATTTTATTTTTTTTTTATTCATTTTTCTTACACTTTTTTGGGGGTTTTTTGTTTTGTTTTTTTTTTTTAATCCCTGGAAGGAAAAACTGTTTTACAAATTTTTTTTTTTTTTTTTTTTTTATCACTCTTAGTTAATGTATTAGCATATTCATTTATGCTAATACATTCTAATCTGTGTCACTTTGACTCAGGCACGTGATCGGACAGCACACAGTGGTCATGATCCTGGCTTCATACACAGACAGCTTGGGGCCACTCTAGGTCCCCAGAGCTGACTGTGCAGCCATTCCCGCGGCTCATGTTGGGTCACCTGGGCTGTTTCCGAATCACCCTGCAAGAGCAGCGGGAACCCTTTGTTTGAGCTGCGATATAAAAGCACCGACCCCAATCAAAGGGTTTGAAAGCACCGAGTTGCGGAGGTTTACTCTGCTCCCCGGTGCTTGCAGGTGATTGCTCTGGCGATAAAGGGCTGTGTAGTCAGACTAGATCCTGAGCAGCTGTGGAGCCAGGCGGCGCATAGGACCGATCGTCTGCAGCGATGTCTAAAGACGTCGCACTGCTGACAAAGACCGCACCAGCCGACGTCTAAAGTCGGCGGGCGGTCGTTAAGGAGTTAATTGGGCATCCCCACTTTACTTTTTCCTGCATGCCTCAATCTGCTTTGATCCTTGCATGCAAGAGTTCCAACAGCCCGATTTAAACGTTTCTCTGATATCCATTGTTATCCATCCTCCTGCTTCTGTTCAAAAACACAACCAAAAAAAAAAGTCTATGCACCTGCAGGAACTAACACACTGCTAAACAATGTAGTATAAGGGTAGTTTCTCATGGATGAATGCCGACATATAGCAGCGCATACTGTGCATGCTGCTATATGCTGGGTGTTTTAGAAGTATGCGCTGGACAGAACATACTTCTAAAGCCCTCTGTGCCGGCCCGCCATTCACTTTCATTTTCCTCATGTCACTTCTTTCTCTCGGCCATATTGTTGCATGGGGGAAAATGCTTTTAAAAAGGGGTTGGTCCACTACAAAGATTGCTTTTTATGTGATAGATCTTGCAAAAAAGCAATTGCTTTGCAATTTATGTCCATTAAAACAGTGTCCATCCTTCTGGATATCCCCTCTTGTATGGGCTGCATCAGCTCCTGAAGTCGCTATAGCTACAGACCTGTTCGACCTCTCCTTATAGGCTGCCAGCACTGGTTGCTTTAGCTAGAGACCTGGCTTCTACCGCAGACAGTAAACACGCCCCTGAATTCAAAATGAAACCAAGAAAACAGGACTGAGGTAAGATGAATCCATGTAGTGAGACAACCCCTTTAAGTCAAAGTACCGATTGCTATGATTTTACCGTATTTGCCAGGCATACTTCAGCGCAACTAGGTGCCAAAGTACACCCCGCAAATACACTGTGTGAACATACTCCAAGGATATATTGATGCAAGGTACCACTAAAAAACATCATTTATATTAACATTAAAAAGTATATATGTAAAAGTACAAGTACATACAGTGGAGAATAAAGGTGGGAGGGGACAAATGTAATCAGGTAAAAGGTCTATGACAGATATGAAAGTGCAATATCATCAATAATAATACAGCTTAGCTCGGGTCCAGATTATACATAAAAGTAATATACGGTATAAATTTTCTTATTAATCAAGCACAACCATTATTACATTATAGTATAATAATGGCATGGCATTGTTTAACTGTAATTAATATCTCATTATTACATGATTGTAATGGATATCTGCTGTGTTGAATCTGGAGATGGATTTGGGCCATGGGCTGGGTTGTTTTTGGGGTTAAAAGTTAAAATTTGGTCTACCAATGAAGCATGTAACTTCATTATGTTTTGTTATAATCACTTTAATAAACTATATGAATAATACAAAGTTTATGGTTAAAAAAAAATTACATGGATGGCATCTAGAGAAGCAGTGGCGTGTACTATCAACAAGATCCCGTAAGAACCAGTTCCCTGAATATCCTTGTGGTGGTGGAGACATTTGTTTTTCAGGTAATAGATTTTCACTTGCGTTTAATTTTTGCTATTCTTGGTTATGACTGTAATTGGCTTGGTTCTTACGGGATCTTGTTGATAGTACACGCCACTGCTTCTCTAGATGCCATCCATGTAATTTAATCAGACTTTATTATACTACAATGTAATGACTGTTTTTCCTGATGATTAATATGAGATTTGATTATATATTACTTATGTGTATAATCTGGACCCTAGCTAAGCCATATTATTATTGATATTACTGCACTATATTTTTTATAACGGTCAAAGACTTTTTATCTGATTATGTCTGTCCTCTCCCACCTTTATGTCAAAGCACATGTATAGAGTTACTCCACACCTGTCTTGCACAGGTTTTACCTGCCCGTATTTTTTGTGGGTTTCACTTTTTAAGTTTCCTTTGTTCTCACATATTTCTTTCCCACCAACAAGTCCAAGATGAATACTTGGACAAAACACGTATGGGTATATTCGCACAGAGTGAGTAATAGGCCTAGATAAGGGTTCATTTGTGGGATCGCCCTTTTCGGGGCATCAGCTCCGCAAAGAGACAGTATTTTGTTTGAGGGTATTATGTGGTGAGTATATCCCTTCCGATCTAGGAAGAATTGGGGATTACGGATTACTCTCATACTTTTATATTTACTGACCCCTCTATGTAATTTTTTTTTCTTTGACTCTCTAGTATGGCGTAATTTATGCATTGGATTATTTTACCTATTATCTATTAAAGGTTACATTTTAGACTTTTTTTTGAAGATTAGGTTACTTGTTTTGGGAGAGATCTCATTTTTTAGTAGTACCGTGCATCAGTATATCCTTATACTACATTGTTTAGCTGCTCCAGATCAAATAGACACAGTGGCAGTGCCCACAGGAGCACCATAACCAATGCTGCAGTGTGCTATTAGGATGCAGATTGTCAGGGCATTAATCTATCACTGATACACTGAAATGGCAAAAATTGTATCCTATTCTATTATTATTATTTAAAATGGAGTCTATTACATAATAACAGAATGGTTGCCATAGGAAGCTGAAAGAGAAGGCCCAGAAATGTTTAAAAACCCTTTCATGACCATAGATGTGTTAAGTGTTCATGCACAGACCAAAATGTCGCCTTTTGGAATGCTGCATTCTATAGATGCATTGTTTTTCTTTTATTTGTCAGTCTACCATCATTTTTTTTATAAAACTGTCCTTTTGTCTTGAGATGTTGCTTCACTATTGCCACAAACTCTTCTTTCCTCATGATGCCATCTATTTTGTGAAGTGCACCAGTCCCTCCTGCAGCAAAACAAAACCCATCAAAACACTGATGCGGGACACACCCTGGTTTTAAACAGGTTGGAATGATGTTCTGAGCGTTTACCAATGTTTATTCCACCTTTTCTCACAAAAGTAACGGACTATCATTATGGCCAAGCAGTTCTCAATTTCTGTTTTGTACTGACCACAGGATATGCGCCACAAAACATGTTTGGGTCTTTGTTCATAAAATTCTTTAAAGGCATAGTAATTCTAGTGTATGTAAACTCTTGACTCAGAGATTGTTTTAAGGCATTTTCATTAATTTCTGCACTCTCTTACCATGAACACCCACCCCCCTCCACACCCTCCCCCCCCCCCCCCCGGAATGTGGTAATATATTAAATTTTCGGTTCCTAATTGATCTAAAAACGGATAAGGCTTTATTCGATTTATTTAAGGTAGTGAGAAAATCATTCTTCATGTGTCTTTCTTTATATGGTATTGTTAACTTTATGGTTTTCTCATACCAAAGGTTTGCGCCCGGTAAAGTGTCCTTACCGACGTCTAGGATAGGAGAAAGGGCCAGTATGTGCTGCCCAGCGGCGCAACAGGACGTGTGAACTCAGCCTCAGGATAATTTGTAAAATTAATAATATTTTACCCCATGCACTCCATATATAGTGATATAAAATATCAACTACAAAAAAAAACTCAAACAACAAACGATAAACCCATCCAACCAACATCCATTTTCACTTAGTCCTGTGAATGAATAATAACCTATAGATATGAACAATATTCCCGTAGGCAGAATTCCTGGTGCATATGCTGAATGTGCAATGCAAACTAAGTCTCATTATGACCTTACCTTATACATAAACCCTACAGTAATAAATAACAATCATCCCAATAATACAGACAAATACATTGTGTAAAAATGGTATATGCTCACTCTTTTAGACTTTCCAGATACTTTATTCTGTAGTCTGCTGCAGTTGGCACTGATCTGGTAACTAATACTTGAAATCTTTTTGCCACTTTGAAGAACTGGGTGGCATTCTGCCAGCGTAATGAGACAGATTCTAAAAGAGATAGAACAAAGAGAATTTGAGTGATCTAAAGTTATTTCATGTTCACTGATCAATATAACAAATAAAATATACACATTTTAGATGTTAATCACTGTAACTTTGGTTATGATACATAGGATGCATCATAAACATACATTTTCATTTACCACCTAACAATCAGAAGTAACCGTTTATATCCATTGATTGTCAGTCTACAGGTATGTGAAATAATTTGGTTGGGGCACATTTATACCCAATTTACTTTCACCATATATGTAAATGATTGTACGGTTAAAAAAAAAAAAAGACATGTCCATTAAAAGGGTTTTCTCACAATGCAGTTTCAGTGTCACAGAGAGATTTTCTTTCATTCTGGTCTTGTCAGGCTGTGGGTGCTTCTATAGCAATGATTGGCATATTGAGCTTTTCTGTAACTAGCTGATACATTACAGGAAGCAGTGCAGGAGTTCTTCTTCAGTAAACAAAGCTACATGTGCTCTGAGAGGTGAATACAATTAAGGTGGGAGGTAGTAATTTTGTCCTTATTGTGGGTTTATGAGTGCTGCTGGGTCCGAAAATACTATCTATTTTATCTAGCAGCTCTAGTTTACGAGATGTTGATTACATGATTTTACATTGTTCTTATAATTCATTTGTTTATAAAGATGTAGTATAGATGGATAGAATACAATTTGCTCATACACAATGTTTTTGTTTGCATGTGTTCTTTAACACACTTATAAAGTCCTTGGGCGTATCACATGTCCAGGTCGGGTTTTTGGGGGTTCATTGCACCTGGTTCGTATGGATACGTCCTGAGGATCGCCGCGACCTCTTAAAGCGAGTTCGTCGCGTTACGGCGCGGGGTGTCTGCTGTTTATACAGCTGACATCCGCGGAGCGTCGGCCCAGAATACCCCGGATCGCTCCAGGGGCGGGGACGGTTAACCCTTAAATTATCGCGACGATCGGGTCGCTATAACTAAGATGAGACGCTGGAGGAGATCGCTCATCCTCGTCTCTGTCGGCCCCGGCAGCAGCGCTCACGGATCGGGCGAATTCTGTGCGGCTCCTGCTCCTTACAGACACAACGGAAGGACAGAGAAGGCTTCCGGGTTGTCTGTGACGTCACGATGCCCGGCCGTGCCCTGTGGGCATGCGTCCCGGCATCGTGATGACAAGTTACCATAGGAACTGTCATAGCTATTATCTCATTCACAAATTCCCTATGGGGAAATGTAAAAAAAAATAAACGTGAGAAAAGTGAAAAAATAGTTATAAAAAAGTGAGAAAAACCCCCACAGTTATAAGCACAAATCACGGAAAAATAAAATATAAAAATACGGTTTAATTTACACCGCCCCTTTTCCCATTTACAAACGCCATTCGTCCCAAAAAAGATCAAAAATAAATAATAGTACCCATATTTTGGTATCGCACGAGTGCGTAACGACTGCCCAATCAATCTGTCACATGTTAAAATTAACCCGCGTACTGTGAACGCCGTAAAAACAAAACAAAAAACAAATCACAAGAATTAAGATTATTGTTCATCCCGCAGCAAATAAAATGGAATAAAAAGCGATCAAAAACTACCTAGTAACGCAAAAGTTGTACCAATTAAAACGTCAGTTCACCCGCAAAAAAAAAGTTCCTTATACAGACTCAGTATACGGGAAATAAAAAATGTATAGTATCAGAGATAGCGATGCAATATTAAAATATTGTGTTTACACCTTATAAAATACACTTTTCTTTTTTTTTAACAGTGCTTAAACATAAATAAAAAACTATATAAATAGGGGTATCGGCATAATCGTAGCGACCACCAAAGAGTTAAGCTAAACTTATTCTCGGGATACTGCTTGGTGAAGCCCTGTTAAAATAAAAATAAAAATAAACAATACTTGTATTTACAGTATTATTCTTCACCCTGGCCTCCAAATTATGGATTTAAAAGCTGATCAATAAGCCTTGTCCACCGAAAAATGTAATAATAAAATTGTTCAATCTCATCTGCATAAAAAAACAAAAGTCCCTACACAGCTCCATGCACAGAAAAAATTTTAAAAGTTTGGCTCCTACAGACTATTGGCGATGCAAAAAAAAAGTATTTTTCCTGGTTGAATAAATGCTTGTTTTTTTTAGTGTTATAAAAGCTGTAAAACATAAAAAAAATTATGACAATCTGGGTTTCGGGTCCTGTATTCGTATTGCACATGCTGAGTAAAGCTACCCATGTCTTATACTTACCGTTACAGAGAGCGCCTTATAAAAACATAAAATAATATAATAAAAACCAATACCAAGAATTGCTGTATTTTGATTCAAAAACTTTCTCACAAAAAAATTGCATCATATGCTCCCATATTGGTACCAATATAAAGCTTCAACACAATCCCGCAAAAAACAAGCCATTACACAGCTCTGCACACAGCCAAAATATAAAAGTTATGGCTGTCAGATAGGGACAACATAAAAACGCATTTTTTATTGACGTATTTCTACTGTGTAAAGTAATTTAAAACAGAAAAAAATATAAAAATCTATATGATAGTAATATGTACTGAACCTCCCTTAGTAAAGTTACTCTCACATCATCATTTACAATGCACGGCGAATGCTTGTATAATTGAAACTCAAAAATCAATGACCCGAACTGAGCTTTTTTTCCCCATTTTTAATTGCCCACAAATGTTAAAAAATACAAAATATGGAACACCTGTGCATCCAAAATGCACAGTAACCCTGATGAGATCCCTGCTTGGGTGTTGGAATCCATTAATGGGAGGAGACTTCTGGAAGGTTTCGCTGTTCTGCTACTTTGGGGTGGCTTTGCAAAATTGCGACATGGCCCCCACCAAAAATCTGCGTTTCATAAAAGCCAAATGCGCTCCCTCCCTTATACACTGCCCATAGCGCCCAAAACAGCAGTTTTACACCCACATGTAGGGTATTGCCGAACTTGGAAGAAATTGCTTAAAGTTTTAGGGTACTTTATTTCCAGGGATTCCTTGTGTATATATGAAACTTTTTAAGACTAAAATTTGCATTATTATGGACAAAAATTATTTTTATTTTCAACAGACTTTGCTAAAAAAAATTTGTGAAAATCACACTGTGGGGTCTATATACCTCTAATGCACCCCTGAATATATTCCTTATAGGGGTGTAGTTTCCAATATGCGGGCCTATTTAGGGTGTCTATTAATTTTTTGACATCCTCTAAGCGGTGTCCCCAAACCTGAGAAATGGGCGCCTAAATATAATTCGTATTGAAAATGAGACCCAGTGTCATGTTAGGTGCTCCTCCTACTATTATGGGGAGCTCTATGGTTGTAGCCAAACTAATGCACTAGGGCAAAATTATGGGAGATCCCTGGGGAATTGATATTAAGTTGAATTTTACCTAGTAATCATTTAACGTATTCCACGTGACTTAATGGATAAATATTGAAAATCTGCTAATAAAAGCGAAATTTTGAAATTTCACATCCACTTCTAGCTTTAATTTCTGTAAATATCTAAGGGTTATCATACTTCACTAAATTGTGTTGTTGTAAAATACTGTTAAGGGGGTCTCAGTTTCTCAGATGGCGTCACTTATGGGACGGTATCTAACATGCAGGCCCCTCAAAGCAACGTCAGCAGATCTGGGAGTGGTCCTAAAAAAATGTATATTGCATATATTATTTACTTGACAATGTGAGAAAAATTACTACTTAAAACTTTCTTAAGCCCTCTAATGCTCTGTAAAAAATAAAATACAAAAAAAGACCATTTAATAAAATGGATGCAACCTATAGGGACATATGTAGATGCTAGTTATATACTATTTCTTGGGTGAATAAATTATATGTCTTGACAAGCAGAATATTTTGCCAAATTTCAAAAATCCAAAGTTTCTTCACCATATTCTTCATGAAATTTTGATAATTTTTCACAAACAAAAAAAGGATTCTATGGATAAAAATTTCTTACTATATTTAAAGCAACAATGTGTCTCCGAGAAAACAGTCTCTGAATCTAAGATAGGGTAAAGGTGATGTGGTTCATAAATAGTTATTCCTCACATAAATTGACAACGTCAGATTTCAAAAATAGGGCTGTGTCAGCGAAGGTCAAAAAAACAGGCTCCTGGGTCACTTATGGGGTTAAAGGGTTTCTAATAATTTGTGTTTTCTACTTTATATGAATTTCCAACCTATATTTAGTGATCACTACGTTCAGCAGCAAATATTGATATGATCTCTAAAAGTGAGCCAATAGGGGGGAATACGGTGTATCATTTACAGCAACCAGGGCCTCCAAACTTACTCAAAAAGCGGTTCCACCTAACTATCTATCTACCGTTGCCGCTGGCAATACAGGCCGCTTGAACATCTGGAAAACATCAGGGCACACCTCAAAGCAGCCTAAATTAGGGGTTGTCTCTCTACCATTTGCTTCATCTTAAATTCAGTTATTATGTTCTTTTCTTTGTTTCATACTGGAATTCAGGGCCCGCGTGTTTACTGGCTTCCACTTGGCTGCAGTTGAAGCCTTAGATCTGTACGTTATAAGCACTACCGTGCTGGGAAGACCTATAATGGTGAGATTGAAACAAGGTATGTAGATGTAGTGACCTGAGGAGCTGATGCAGCCCATACAGACGGGGGATATTCTAGGAATAGGCTAGGACACTCTTAATGGACACGTATTCGCAAAGTGATCTTGTTTTTTGCAAGATCTTTAATATACAAAAGAATACGTGGTAGTGAGACAAACACTTTAACTGCAGTATACAAAGTCATGGTCCACAGTGTTTTTAACAGACCTGACTGTCTTGGTCAGGTTCCTGGAGACTGTGTCTTTATACACCACAATAGGGACTATTGTTACCCGTCATTGTATTTTACAGATACCAAAAGGGATATGATTAAAAGTGCAAAGATTAACAAGCTTCATACCCTATTTCTGTTTCTAATATTGCAACTATGCCACTGTGCGAATATTTACCTATAACTTTGACTCACTTGACAGTATTATACCTACTTGCCTAAGTCATGACCCTCATTAATAAGGCTAAATTCTATAATTAATTAATCTAATAATATCAAAATTGCAATTTTAAAAATCCTTTGTTTCCATTACTAGCTGAAGATGAAGTAGTTTATTTAGGATATTAAAGTCACTTTTCCCTTTCCCGTACAACTGTTTATGATTATAATTCCATTCTGACTGAGTTTTCTAGAAGTTGTAACATTCAAACTGTTTTTACAACACTTAACTGATACTTGGTTCACGAGAATAATGCTTAAAATGTTCTTTGCTACCGCTTATAACTATATCAACTGCAGAGCATAAACCTCATCTTATAACTACCGCAGTTAACCTTTAACATTCCCAAGAGATGTTCTCTACCTTTCTGTGGCTGCCTATGCAGGAACAGGCCCACTGTCCCTCAAGCAATTAAGAATGGCGGAATTGCAGGCCCATATTTTCATTGCTTTCTACAACAAGGGACTATCTTGCTTGAGCAAGCCTTTCACTTATGGGCCAATCTGTTTCTAATCATGGAATTCTGATTTGTTTACACCATTATCCAGCCTAGAGTACCAATCTTGTAATCCTTCATTTCTTCGGTGCCACTCGTTTCCAACCTATTCATTTAGGTATGACATAAGCTCAGATCCCAAGTTTGTCTCTTATTGACCTAACACTTGGTTCATCCTTCGTAAGATTGATCTATTCTTAAATATATTAAAATGCTGGAATAATACCCTTATTATTTAATCTGCAGAATACACAGCATCCATACAAATTGACTGTGTTCAGGGATTGAAAACCCTCACCTCGATCATTTTTACACATATCTCTACTTATTTATCTTCTTCATTGCCCAACTTTTTATCAGTTACTGCTAAATAAGACTATTTGTTCCAAACTATAAATTAGCACGGTCACCTCATTCCTGATTTTCACAAACTTTCTACTGCAGCAAAGAAAGGCTTTGAAAAAGAGCTAACATACCTCAAACGGTATTGGCCATAGTTTCACACACTCCAAGCCCCGTATCTATGTTAAAATGGTTAAAAGGAATTATCACTCCCAATTCTCTAAGGTTCAAATGGACAAAAACTCAAAAATCCATCCTCTTCTTCATTTATCGACGAGTATAAACCATAAAGAAAACCATGTTTACAGGGGGGGGGAAAATAAATCCCCCACCTGCAGTGGTATTTACCCCTTCAGGTTAGCTAAGATGTTCTCTGGAACCTCAAATCTATGTTGGAAGAGGTGAAGCCAACAAAGCACCATGCTACATGTTTGGTGGGAATGTAAAGTCATTAAAAATTTTTGGGAATCCAGTCTCTTCTCTCAGAAATTACTAATCTCTCCTTCACTTTGACTCCCAAACTTGCAGTTTTAGATGTTGGTTTTGGTCTTTATGGGTAATTCCCATCATCCCTCTGCCACAATGCTTTTAACACTCTTATAGCAGCCAGAACGCTATTGCATTCAGTGGAAAGAACCTAAGGCCCACCTTATAAAAAGGGTTTCGGAAGAATTTAAATTTAAGTTGCGCCCCGTGAAATGGGAAATTTTTAAATTGGGTTCCTCCTTTTGTCTGGGAAATAAAAAAAAATCTTAAGAAATCTATTTTTTTCTTAAAGCTACTGTGCTTTCTAAAGAATTACAAAAAATTATTTTTGTTCTGTATTTAATTAACCCGCATTTTTTATTATTATTTAACAAAATGTGTTTATTTCCTACTATCCACGTTTGTTATTATCGGTTATTTGGTTACCTATCCTTTTTGTTTTCATGATATCTTTCAGTCTGAATTTTTTGTTTAAAACCCGCTCCCAAATTTTGAAAAAAGAAATGGTTTTTAAAGGGAAAAGTAAGAAAGCCCAAAGTTTTTTAATTGGCCTGAAAACTGTGCCTTAAAAATTAAAAAATTTTTCTCCCGACTTCAAGGTTTGGAAAACAGACTGGATCAACATTCAAAAAGCTTTTTGGTTTTTAAAAAAGCAAATTTAATATTTTTTTGTTGCCCCAAATAATTCTATTACCCCTTTTTAAAAAACCCCTTTAACTGTTCCTTGTGACCCCGCTCCTGAAGGGGGGAAATTTTACAGAAAAATTTTCCCCAAATTGGAAACCTTTTTTTTTTCTATTTAAAAAAAGATTTTCACCCAAAAAAATTTTTTTTGGGTAATTACATACGATTTCCAAAAAGGGGTAACAAAGTCCCCCCTTTTTTTGACCTCTTTCTCAGGACTAAATAAGTTTTTTTTTCCCTTTTAACCCCTTTTCCTTTATTTTTCCCAAAATTTCCCCACGTAATTTTAAGGGTTTTGTTAATTGTCTCCTACTTAAATTTTAGTACAACCCCTTTTTAATGTTTCCCAAAAAAACCCCGAACTATTTTATTTTAGATTTAGGGGCCCCAACCTTTCTTAAAAAGAACGTTTTTAAGGTAAATGCCCCATTTAAGTGAAAGTTATCTTTTGTTTTTCCCGGGCACGCTGTGATGCACATTTATTGTTTTCACACTTCTTGGTTTCCAATTTTAAAAACTTAGTTTTTTTCCCCATAAAAACCCCAAAGTTCCCAAAGTAAATTTATGATGCCCAAATATTTCTCTCAGAGTTTAAAAGGTACTGTAAGTTGGGGGTTAAATTTTTTAAAAACCAAACCCTGATGTGGTAGATGGCCACAACTATTGATCAAAATGTGCCCCAAAGAACCTCCCCCGTAAAGTTACCCGGGGGTTTCAGTAAATCTTCCCGGGAAATGTTTATGAATGGCTTAGCATCTGTTTAGCACTGCCCGTGTTGTTGAATTATTTGCCTTTTTTTTTTTTTTTTCCCCAAAATTTTTTTTTTGCCCCAGAAAGGATGTATCAGTATTTTCACAAATTATTTAAAGGAGACCAAAAAATTTAATTTTCTTGTCAATATCATTTTGGGGGGGCACAAAATTTACCTTGGGTATTTGGGTGCTTGTGAAGGGGGCGTAGGCAAAAAAAGGGAAAGCCCAAAACCCGAATCCCCAAAATTCGCCCCATTGACCCCCAGTCATCCCCTTAAACCCTTTTTCTGCAACGGTTTTTACGCCCCTCTAGTGTAAACTAGCAAAGGGGGGAACACCGCTTGTTCTCCAAAAAAACCGGGAAAATACGAGGAGATCCCACCCGTACATGATGATTGGGGTTTTACATCTTTCCCGGATGGAAGGGTTTTTATTTCCCCCCTCCTGCAAACAGCTATGTGTTTTTGTGTTTTGGCCCTTTTTTGGGTTTCCTTTTTTTGTTTTGTTGCTTTGGGGGTTTACAAAGCCCCAAACTGGCCCCTGCGGGGGGCAGCAGCTTTTTAAATTTATTCCCGGTTGTAGCCTTTCTCAAGTTTAGACTTTGGCCCTGTCTGTCCTGCACATGTATTTTTGCTGGTCATTACCCTTCCCTTTTTATGGCCTGGGCTTCCATGGTTTTGTGTTTTAACCCTTCCGGGCCATACACCCATGTGTAAAGGGGGAAAAAGTATTACCCTAAAAGGGCAAAACAGTTAATTTCATGGGGTTTTGGCTCTTCACCCGGGGGGGGCCCTAAAAATGCAAATTTATGTTTGAGAAGTATCTTTTCATTTAGCCTTCTTTTTTTTTCTAAAAGGGGTCCCAAAATTTTCTTTTTCCCTTCACTCTGCCCCAAATTAAATCTCTTCCCTTTTGGAAAAAACAATTGTTTTTTTTTTTTACTTTTTAAAAACATATTTTAGGTTGCTGTGCAGTTATTTTTCTCTTTAAACGCCCCCTTGGGTAGAAAATCAAAACGTTTTCCTTTGAAAGGGGAAAAAAAGGCTTTTGTTACTTTTTATTATCCCTTTAAATTTCCTATTGTTAACGGGGATTTTCACATTGGGGATGGAGTGGAAATGGGTACCACCCTCTCCAACAAAAGGAGTTCTGCCCTTTGGGGCGAAGTTTTTTTCTGCTCCACTCTCTCTTTTCATTGGGGGAGTTTCATTTACCAATGGTTTTCCAATGGCAAAGCTTTTTTTGGGGAAACCCCCACATTTAAACATTCCTGGGTCCCCGTAGCTTTTATTTTTCAGTTTGTTCTTTTTAAAACCCCTGCCTGCCAGTTCCTTTTTTTTTTTCCAATCCCGCTTTGTGGAGCTGGATTAGACAGTCTTTTTTTCAGGATGGGAAACCCTTTTTAGGTTTTTAACAAATTGATCATTTTGTGTTAATGAAATGCGATTTGGGCCCCCCTCCCCCCAGATCTTTAAAAAAAGATTTTTTTGGACCCAAAATTCCGTTCCCCTTTTTTAAAAAACCTTGGGGGATTTTCCCCTTTGGGGCTTTTGCCCTGGGTTTTTATACCCTAATTTTACTATTATTCCCACAATCTGGACGTGAAGGCCCCAAATTTTTAAAACCCCTCTCCAATAATTTGGGGAAAAATTTTTTTCTTGTTTTGCTGTTATCTTTCCTTTTTCGGATTTTTTCCAAAATTGCAATTTGGGGGGTCCCCCCCCTAGGGCTTTAGTCTTCCTGTACCTCTTTTTTCCTTTCCCAAAAATTAGCAATGTACTTCTGTTGGGGTTGGAAACCCAGAAATTTAGGGCTTTCCTTTTTCCCCCTCCCCCCTTCGTAAAAAAGGGGCTGCATGGGCAATATTTTTTATCTCTTTTTGGGGAATTTTGGGTCCAGGTTGGGTGGTATTTTTCCCAAAATTTGTTTTATACCTTTGCAATTTCTTGGTTTTCTCTTTTGATCAAAGATCTTTTATCTTTTACCAAAAGAAATTCCCTGAAGAGGAGCAAAAAAGAATTTTAAAATTAAATTTCTCTAGTTTATTGGGAAAAAAAATGGCTGTTCATTTTCTTTTTTTTTCCTGCCCATTTCCTTTTCCCCCCCCCTCTCCAAGGGGAATTTTTAAGGGGGAATCAGGCAGGGAAATTGGGTGTTGTTTTTGTGCCCGTCCCCCTGGGTTTCCAGGTGTGGTCTGCCATGTTCTCCCTTTCCCCGGACCCAAACTCAGAGCTTTTAGGGGGCGGGCTAGTTTTCATGAGTTTTTTCAAAAACTCTGGTTTTTCCCAAATTCTTTTTTGGGTTTTTCTGACCCAAATTTTGGTTGAAACAAGGTTTGGGGACCCTTTAGTTTTGTTTGTTCTTTTCATCCCAAAATCGGGGAGCCTTTATTAAAACCCCTTTTAAAGCTGGGTCTATTTTTTTAACATTCGTTTTTTCCCCCCCAAAACCCTTCCCCGGGGCAAAAAAAACTTTAAATTTTTTATCTTCTTTGGGGCACATGAGAGTTTATATTTTGCAGGACCCAAAATGTTTCTTTCTAATGGTGTCTTTCCCTCGTACCCCTAGTATTTACAGGAAAAAACCCCCCAAAAAATTTTAAGTGGGGCAAAAAAGTGAAAAAAAAAACCCCTAAATTTTCCAAACATGTTGTGGGGTTGTTTTGCTTTTTTGGCTTTCCCAAACGACCCGGTTAAAAAAAGATGTGTTATCTGTATTCTATGGTTGGAAAATGAAAACCGGGGAATTTAAAAACAATTTTTCGGTTTCCCTTTTTGTTTTGGTTAAAGAAAAAAAATTACAATTTTTTTCTATTTTCGAAAACTTGGTGGCCTTTTTGCCCCTTTTTTTCTTAAAACCCAAAAAATTTTTTTTACTTTTAAACGGGGGGGGGCAATTTTTTTGTGGCCCTGTAGTTTTACCCTTTTTTTTACTACCTGTTTTTAATACTTTCAACCCTTTTTTTATTACAAATTTATTTCCCAATTTTTTTAAAAAGGGTTTAGGGGAAATGACCAAAAAAAAAGCAATTTTGGGCTTGGAATTTTTTTTCTTTATTTGGGGTCCAGCGGGACGGGTTAAAATTTTGTTTTAAAAAATCAGACTTTTTCAGATGCAGGTTTATATGTGTTAATTTTTTTATTTTTTAATTTTTTTTTTCTTGGGCAGGAAAGTAGTTAAAAACGGAAAAACGAGCGGCAAAAAGAAGTTTCACCAAAAGGGTTCCAGCTGCCCGTTAACCGAACAGGGCCCCCGAAAATTAAGGAATGATACGAAGGGGGAAAGTTTTCATTGATTTTAGAACCCCCCCCCCAAAAGTCATTTTGCCATGGCATCTAGGGGGTAAACAGCACAGAATGGGACTAGCCCCCCATTTCCCCGCTGTAAAACCCCCAAGTGATAGCTGCATTAAAAAAGATAAAACCCCCCCAGCGGTTTTTAATACTCAGGGTGGGGAAAAAGCTGGGGGAATTTGCTCATATATTATACATTTGTGGTTTCAAAAATACTTTTTTTGATCCAGGATGGTTTTTTACTTTATCCTGAAAGGTAACCCCTTTCATTCTTTTCCCCCATAAGCGGACCCCCCCCTTTTCCCACTTTGGGGTGTTTTTTCAAACCCCTTCTCTGTTTGGGGTCTCCTTGGCCTGTGGGCCCTTGAGACTTGCTCTGCAGGTTTGGGTTTGGCAGCCCCAAATGGGTTTTTTTCCACTTGCCCTTTTTTTATTATAAAGGGTGCACATTTACTTCCTGGGTTTTATTAGGCTTGCTTTTCAGTGTTATGCAGGCAATGCCTTAGTACCAATTTTTCCCCCAGGGGTTTCCTTTTTACCCCCTAAGGGGACTGTTTTTTGGGTTCAGTCTAAATATCCATTTGGAGGGAATCACTGTGTTTTCAAAATTGGGGTTGGGGTTTTTACCCTACCCTGGGAATTATAATAGAGCCCAAAAATATAGCGTCTGAATAGAGAAAAAATCGATTGCTGAATGAAAAAATATACCAAAAAAACAGTTTTTTTTTAAAAAATATTCCGGGATCTTTAAGCAAATTTTTGCCCTTAAACCAAAAAATTTCTATGCTTGTGGTGATGGACTCGCAGTATTCCCCCAACCCCAAAAGATTTTTAAAAAAGTATCTTACAATGGCCCCTATAATTGGGTTTTTGTTTTTTAAATGAGTTTATATATTAGCCAAAATTAAAAAAGAAAAAAAAACTTTGGGCATTTTAAGGCGTTTTTTTCAAATTTGAAATGATTAGCTCTTAACATATTGGGAAAGGTAAATGAAGGGTATTACCAAAATACATTGTTGTTTTTATTTGCTTTGTTTTTAGGGATAAAGAAAATGTTTTCTATTTTCTAGGGGTAGTTTTATGCTAGTGGGACACAAAATTTTTTTTTAGTTACCCGACCACCTCTCTCTGTTCTTCTCTCTTTTCCGATTTCTCCAAGCATTGACCCAAAAACCCGATGAGTCATTCCCCCTAAACTTATTTCTAACACAGTAGCTTAAATTTTTTGAAAAAGTTTAAATGCTTAGAGTTCTGTGGGGTTTGTGCTTTAAAATTTAAAACCTAATGAAATCTTTTCACTTTTAAAAGGATCAAAATGGATGATGTAAAAGAATGCAAAATGAGGGTGATTGGGGCACTTATTTGGGAGTTTGCCCTTCCCCACTGAGGAAAACAGTTGGGGGGTTTAAAAGTTTTGGAAGGTAGAAATTAAAAGATTTTAGCAGGATTGAGCCATATAGTGGGTTAGGGGGTAGTATTAGAAATTTCCAGGAAAAAAGGAAAAAGCCCCTTCTGTTTCCTGAGCTTCCTAGTAAAATTTCCAAATTGTGTGTAAAGCTGGGGCCCTCAGTCTCAGGATGGCAAACCCCAAATGCATTTCTTTCTTTTTTCCAAACAACCCCAAATAGGGAGTCAGGGAGTGGTAATTTTAAGTGGAAAAGACAAGGTTTTGTGGTTATAGGGGATTTTTAATAAGGAAACATGGGTTGAAAAATTTGTCGCCCGGACCCCCCTCAAACCCAAAGGGTTTTCTGTCTCCCCGGGGGGGGGGTTCCATTTGGCATGGGGGTGGGCCCCCGGGGTAAAAATTTCTGGGGGAGGTGGTGATGGGCCCCCTTGTCGTGGTCCCGGTTGGGACCCAATTTACAGAAAAAAATGGTTTGGTGGGGGATGCTAAAGAAAAATTTGAGAAATTTTGGCTCCAAACTGAAAGGGTAAGAACCCTTAAAAAAGGGGGGGTTTTCTTCTCCGGAATGTGCCTGTTTTCCCGGGACAACGCAAAGGGTAAAACCCCCGTGGGAGCTAAGGGAGTTTTAAATGTATGGCAAAGTCTTGATTTTTGGGTTTGAAAAGGGTTTGGGTTTTTTTGAGCCCCTAAACTGATTTTGTAAATTTGGGGTTTAAAAAATGTGCTTACAGATGAATTTTCACCTGGGAAAGGGGGGGGTTGCTGCGCTGGGGGGGGGGATTTCCAGAGTAACGGGAGTTTTTTAAAAAAGGGTTTAGGAAAAGGGGGGGACAATCTTTTAAAATGCCGCCAAAAGATAGGTTAGAGAGGGGGCCCGACTTTTATTTGGGGGGTTGGGAAGTGGGACTGTGGGGGGTGGTTTTAGACCAGCGGAAAAAGGGATTTCCCTGTGTTACAAGCGATTTAAAAATTTAGGGGGGCCAAAAATTTTCTCATGTAATCTATTTCCCTCTCGAATGAAAAAAAAGGGGAAGGAATTTAAAGTGTTGGGCACAAATGCCGGAAGGGCTTTGCAAGCAAAAAAAAGGAAACCCTTTAGGGGTAGTTTTGAGGAACAGAATTTATTTTGGTTGGTTTTTTCTGAGACATGGTGGACTGCCCCACATTTAACCCTTTAGGGTTTTTTCACTATTTAGGGAAGGGGCGGGCAAAACAGAAGGTAGGGAGGAGTGGGGTCTGTATGTATGTAAGGATGGAAAACCCAAAGAAGGGGGAAAGAGGCAAATTTGAGCCGGGGAAGAAGTGAAATCCCTTTTGGGGGGGAAAATACAAAAGGGGGAAAAAAGAAAGGGTTTAAACCGGGCTTTTGGGGGGGGGGGAAGAGAGGGGAAAAGAGGGTTTTTTCTCCCATCCTCCAAATTTCCCCCAAAACCCCCAACTCCGACTCCCTCCTAATCCCCTCCTACCAAAGGCGCATGTTTTAAATTTAAAAAAACTTTACTGTTGGGAAAAATGGTTAAAATAAGGCCCCGTTTATACTTTTGATACAATAATTTAAGCTTTTTTTAGGAAGAACAGACACTTTTCAAGCAAAAGGGTAACCCCAAAGTTTGATCTTTTGAAAAATTTTTGGGGGAAAATTTAGGGAAAAAACTGTTTTTGTTTCCAAGTCCAGTCCGCACCAAATTGGGAAAAAGTGTAGAAGAGACCCCGGGGGTCAGATTTTGGTTTAAGACCTTTCTTGGGAAACTGTTCCGAGCCCCGAAGGATTTAAAGGGGAAATATTGAAACCCAAGGTGGATTTACCAAAAAACCCAAAAAAAATTAATAAAAATTAAAAAACTTTGGGTTTTTTGGAGCCCCAAAACCCATAACTAAGCATTTCTAAATACTTGCAAAATCAAATTTTATGTATTTAAAATAGGTAAGATGATTTTATTACAATTTCAAATAGCCCCATGTAAAAAGCTGTAGTGGGTTGGGGAGGGTATGGGGGGCCTGAAAGTCACCCAATTCAAAACCCTTGTTACCAAATTTTGCTTGTCCCCGTGTAAAAATATTTATTTTTAAAATGATTTAGGGGAAAAAAAAAAATTATAAATATGCCCAAAACCCCTTGGGAGGAACCCTTTGTGAAATCTTGAATTTGTTTTGAGAAATAGTATTGCTCCCCAGATCCCCGCATACAGAATTTACACTGATTCAAAATTCCAGGCCCAGAGGGAAAAAAAAGGCATTTTCTAAAACCCAACTTTGGGTTTTGGGGCCCAAACGATAACCACAGGGGGTAAAATCCCCTTTAAAAAGTCGGGGGGGATAAAGGAATTGCCCCAGGGCCCCAGGGCAGTTTTGAAAGAATGGTTAAACCCTTCTAAATTCCCTTTGGGAAAAAAGGTGAAAAAAAGTTGCTGAAAATGTTTGCTCTGGGGAAAAAGATTTTTTTCCCCTGGGGGCAGCGCTTTGCCTGCCCCCATGTCATCAAATTACACTCCCTAAAAGGATAAGGCCCGAAAATATGGGAAAACAAATAGCCTTTGGGCCGACCCAATTCCTCTTTCTCTTTGCACTGCATCGAACTAACTGGGGCCCCAAATTATTATTTTATTTTGGGGGTCGGGGTCGGTCCCTTTTTTGACCCAAATCCCGGGGCTCTGCAAAAAGCCACCGACTCCGACTCCCCGGGCTCCGCTCCACAGCCTTGGGGTTTAACAAAAAAAAAATATTGTTGGTGTAATCTATAGCCCCAACGTCAGATATAGAGGGTCAGCTGCCAAAAAACAAATGGGGGCTTTGGGAGCACCCGTCAATTTCCCAGACATTGACTGGGGGGAAAGTTTCGCTTCAATACAAAGGGGAGGATGTTCCTCAACCTGTTTTCAGGATCAAATTTTTTTGGGGGCCCGTTTGTGGGGGGTTTCACTAGAAAATGATATTCGTTGGATTGGTAATCTTAACAAAGCAGAACTTGTTGAAGTGGTCAAATGTGTCTGGGAAGGGCCCTTTTTTAAAGGAAAAATTGGGCACTTTGATTATGCCCCCAAAGGGTTTAGGACAGAACAAGGGTTTTTTTTCAGTACATGCTGTTTCCCGCACTGTGTACCCTATTCTGTAAGAGCCCGTAGTTTTTTTTTTTTTTGGTTTTTTTTTATTTTTTTTGCTCAAAAAGCAGTTTTTAGCCAGGAAAAAAAAAGTCATTTCGAAGAGGGCTTCCCCTGTCAGTTTTTTTTTCAAACCTGGCCAATCGGAGGTTAGCCCCACCCAAACCCCAAAATGACAAATATTACTTTGTAGAGGTAGAAAAATGGGGAATTAAATGTTAGTGGGCGGAGGCATTTGGGGGGGGTTTGGGGCTAAAAACCCCCGCTCCCTGAATAAGTTTTAAAGGGGTTTAAAGCTCTTTGAAAAAACTGCCCTCTTACAAAAAAAGGGGCACAGTGCTGGGGAAAAAGGGAGGTCTGACAATAGCTTGTGCTGCCCCCCAGCAAAAGGGGGGGACACCCTATGTGACGGGGTTTCCCCTTTAAAAGCAAAACCCCATTCATTTCAAATTTTAACCTTTACTGGAAAAAACAAACCCAAACACAGGGCCCGGGAAAAGGCCAAAAAAATTTAAAATATTTTTAAAAAAGGGCCAACCCCCTTTTTGAGGGCCCCTACCACAGGACATTTGGGTGGGAGAAGCTATTATCCAAAAAAAATGATGCAAGGGAACCCAAAAGAGGGGGGAGGGGTTTAAATAACTTGCAAAATATGTTCCCTAATTTGGTTTAATTTAGTATAGGCAAATTAAAATTACATCCAAAAAAAGGCCCTTTGACCTGCTTGTTTAAAGGGGAATAAATAATTAAAAAAGGGGATTTTTGAAAAAATGTTGAGGGTTCAAACATTGCCCAGGAAAAATACAAAAAGCCCTTTAAAAAAATTTTGTAAAAAGGTTTATTTAAAACAGCTAAAAAAACCAAAAAAAAAAAACGCAGGTGGCCCCAAAGGGCCCGCAAAAAAAAAACCCCCCAAAAAAAACATTTTTAAATCCAAAGTTTAGGCATGTAGGGGCCCCTTTTAAAAAAGGGTTTTAAATTGCAAAAAATTTTTAAAGGGAAAGCCATATAGCAAATATAAAACATTCTTTTATTGTAGCTTCTTTTAAAAAATACCCAAACCCTTTTTTTGTGCAAAAATTAGTGCTA